>JAEQBA010005102.1:0-48757 GCA_019434445.1 Phalangium opilio | reverse complement strand
TTCTAATGTTTCCAAAAAAATTGTATTTGTTAACCACGCCTATTTTGGCGCGAGCCGCATTCCTAGAACGGAGCTGCTGCTCTTCATAGTTTTTTGCCTCATTTCTTTTCCCGCCAAATAAATTGAAATGGCGCGACCGACACCGTCTGATCCATTTGTCAAATCTTCACTTTCTTTGCTTTTTTGACTTTTGCCAAGAATTGGCCTCGTTTAATTGTTCAATTTACGTGCTTCCCAAAGTTTCACATCGCTTTAAGAGCTATAACTAAGTATTACTAAAAGTATTGACTATGCGAAGATACTACGTTTTGTTGGTAAAAATATTTCTAAGGGTTCTGTAATATTCTTCGAACACGCTAATAATTCCGAAGGCGAGTTCATAGTTCAAATTTAATGAACTTAAAAGAACATCAAGGAGCTCGTGATGTTATTAATGAAACAGTTTTTCTCCGACAAAGGTGACTTGATTGATCGTGGTTTTAATTGAGAAAGTTTTGAAATACGCAATTAAGGCAAATATATGCAGAGACAGAAAACAGAATTTTTAAGCACAGGGTTATTATAAACAGAGTGTTTATGATAAGTCTGCCATAAATTAAAGGGAGTGTTCTTTGGGTCAAACTGAGTGAAAAGTGTCAAAGAACATGGGATCTACAACGTTTAGTTACGGAGATAGGGCTTCCAAACATTGATTAGCCATTAAAACAAGGAAAATGGAATACATAATGAGTGCCCATCTTGTTTAGACAATTTCAATAGCCTTCAATCTAAGAACGTTAACGAGCCTTTAGATAGCAGAAGTGTACGCTCAAAGGTAGAAGAGTAGGCTCAAAGGTAGAAGAGTAGGCTCAAAGGTAGAAGAGTAGGCTCAAAGGTAGAAGAGTACGCTCAAAGGTAGAAGAGTACGCTCAAAGGTAAAAGAGTACGCTCAAAGGTAAAAGAGTACGCTCAAAGGTAGAAGAGTACGCTCAGAGGTAGAAGAGTACGCTCAGAGATAGAAGAGTACGCTCAGAGATAGAAGAGTACGCTCAGAGATAGAAGAGTACGCTCAGAGATAGAAGAGTACGCTCAGAGGTAGAAGAGTACGCTCAGAGGTAGAAGAGTACGCTCAGAGGTAGAAGAGTACGCTCAGAGGTAGAAGAGTACGCTCAGAGGTAGAAGAGTACGCTCAGAGGTAGAAGAGTACGCTCAGAGGTAGAAGAGTACGCTCAGAGGTAGAAGAGTACGCTCAGAGGTAGAAGAGTACGCTCAGAGGTAGAAGTGTGCCTAAGCTGGTAAAGTAAAGTAGTTCAAAGTGTAACAGCACAAGAGCGAGCATTTTGAACAATACCTTTAATAACAATGTTAATTTGGTACGAATAAACGAAACAATAACTTCAAACTCGTAAATTTTTTCGAATTTCTCAAGCGTTTTCCCAAAACAACCTTAATAATTTTCTCTGATCGTCAGAACTATAATTTAAAAGAAAAACCCTCTAATAATTTCCATAATCGTTGTACGGTCCATTTAGGAATGAGCCGACTTCTCCATAAAAGACTATTAATTAAAGTAAGACCAATTTCAAATGGCATAATTACCCATAACTTAGTAACATATCCCACCCCCATAATCCCTTCGCTAATGATTGCCTAAATGTTAGTTTTAAAAAGAAACCACAGCCAGACAATGCGTGCAGTCATTAATCGATTGTTTCATTAAAAACAATCCGCTTTCCCGGTTTAAAGTTTTATTTACCTGGAACTAAATTTACTAAGGCGGGTTTTAAAGTGGATACGCGAGGTGAAGAATATCAAGTAAAACGATAAGTGAACAAAACGGAATGACTGAAGAACCAGATATTGAAATTCTTCAGTTTTCCTTTTCAATGGGTATAAACAGCTGAACTATAATTTCGAAAAGCAACCTTTGAACCTCAAAATACAACCAAGAAAGAATCCAAAATACCATAAGAACGTAAAAAAAGTAAAACTGGCATATTATGAGAGAGGAGACTATTTTGATAATTAACTGGAGCCCTCTCGTTTTGAAAGTTTCAAATTAGTCATGCTTTGTCCTTGTGCCCTCCCAATGGCAAAAGTTATCCTTTCTCATAATGAGGGAGCTGTTTATTTCTGGAAATTTACTGGCGCCATCTACTGGTTACCTCCGTTTTCAATATTCCAAAAAAAGTCAGTATCTGAACTTGTAGCCTCCCGATGACGCTGTGTAAGAGTTCATGCTACCAAGGGCCAATGTTACAAACTTATCTATTCAACGTTCTTATGGCATCCTGAATAACTTCTTGACATAACCAGGTTTTCTGGGGATTTCTTAGTCTGTTCCGCAAATTATAATTTTACCTTACACGTCTACTTTAACACACCGTTCCGTTTATTTCGTAGTTCCCAGAAGAAAAAAAAAAGGAAAATTCTTCGATTCACTAAATTACGGCGTACCACCTACGTAATTCGCCATCCCTAGGTTTACTCGATTCGAAGCTACGGTAAGTTGTTCTTAGCACACAGAGAGTGTGGGCCCCCAGCGTGGGCAGAGCGCGCATGCTCGTTAAGGAGCCCACGCGACCATTGGTGGCATGGTGGGCCTCCTACCCGAACTATCTCGCCAAATAAACATTACAATGCGCGTCTGATTAGGCCCTAACGTTCCTGTCTTTTCTATCAACAGATTGACCCGAAATCTTGAATCGCATTAAGAATAAGACATGACCATATTTATTGTTTTTGTCCAAATATGACTGCGTTTATTTGAAAGACAATGACACTGTGTGGGAAATTCTAACCATTGAAAGATACAGTGTTTATAAAGACAAAGTAAAGAAGATCCCCCACTGTTTGTTGACAGAAGGACAATAAAAATGACAGCTGGCGCGCGAAATGCTTAACTGTACCGCTCATCGATATCTCTAAAACTTTAATGTCATTTCGATTAACCATGCTGCAACTCAATTCATATCTGATGTCATTCAGGGGATTTCTTCTTTACTATGTCATAATTCATCATGTCAATTTAGGTCTTAAGTGACATTATGAAGTCGGTAATCGGTCATTTAATAGAGAGCTTAAGAAGCTTACTGAAAAACTAAAGACTTTGTATTTCAATTTCGTGACGTTCACAAAGACTTTTATTCAAATTCAGCTTAGTTAAAAATTGAAGTTGTAAACTGGAAAGATTTTAATTCTAGATTTTTGGATCAATTACTTAAACTCTGTATTGTAATTTAACTTATTTTGGTTTCTTTGTTAGGTACGTGATTAACAAGACACAAAAGTTATTTCGTATTGTCGGCTAGCTACGTGTGTCTGGTAAATTTCGACTGAACTTTAGGGGTTCAAATACAATAAGGTGAAAGTTCATAACCTAGTGTAGGAACAATTGTAAAAAAAATCACGAAACTCAGCCGATAATTGACAAATTTGTAAACTGGAGTAACTTAGAAAACTTTACAGGGCTACGCTGCCATAGTTACATTCGCTTTCAGAACATCAATTGATGATAAAAACTAAAAGAGTTGAGTTTTCACTCCCAACCGCCTTATCTACAAGTTAGAACTTTTGAAAAGACAAATTGGAGTGCACCTCTAATAACATTCATAAGTACAACAACTCAAAGGCATCAATATCGACTAACAAATCCCAGAAGTGTAAATTTCACGATTGATAAGGCGCATATTGGACAACAAACAATCCCACCACGTATATATATCTTTCCCCTTTCATAGATTTGCTCCACACCACAGACATTTCTCTCCCCTAATATACATGGTATAGTTTTCTAGCGACCCCTGGTGTGGGGAGAAAGATGGTAGCCCAAATAGATGGGTCGCGGTCTTCCGGACGGCGCCTGTGAGACCGCCGCCGGTTCGGCAGCTGGGTCCGATTCTTTCGCGGCTTCATCTCGTCAACACAAAAGGCGGCGGCGAGAACATTGGCGTCGCGAGCCAAGGCTTAAAGAAGTTGCCGGGTCTCCCAGCCGTCTGCCGACTCAATCAGCGGCTAAGCGAGAGCTGGAAAAATTACGAAAGGGAGCGAGGAGGGACAAAGACGGTTTTCGGTCTTTTTCACAAGAAAGAGAGATTTATTTTGCCCTCTTCAGACTATTCCTCAACTTCCTTCTCTAGTGTTTGGGATCAGGATGACTGCCGGCAACAGAGCCGCCTCCAGTTCCCCATCCTGCCAAGAAAACCTCAAAATTCCAATAAAAAGAGCGTTTTGGCGATGACAGATTCAAAGCTTCCGTCAGTTTACAAAATGGGGCCGAGTTTTGCATATATCTGTTCAGTTTTGCTGATAAATATCACCGGCGGCGGCGTGGAGGTAGCGTCAAACGTTTGACCTATGACCCTTACGTCTTGGGATAGGATGACAGTGATTGTCAATTTCAAAAATCAAGATTTTGCATTGCAAGAACTCGGCAATAAAAAATGGAATACAGGATATTAGACGTGACACAAGGACTACTTATTTTGCATTAAATTAAGTTTTAGTTATGAGTTATGGGAGGAACTTAAATTATATGCCATTGATGACGTCAACATGGCCCAAACAACAAAAGGTTACAAAAACAACCCGATTACGACCCCTTTGGGTCTTGGATACCCATCCACTGATTGGCTATTTTGGCATTAAGTTCAAGCCGCTTCACCGCGACCCTTCCTAATCCTAACAGTGTAGACGGAGTTATAAGTATTCCCCCATGTCATTTGGCCTGAGCTCTTGGAAATACCTTCAATGAAAATCGTACTTAAACTGCATTTTAAGAATGAATATAGGCGCCACGAATCCGTGAAAACATTTCTAATACTCCCCATTTTGACGAGTCTGACCAACAAAACGGGCTAAAATGTTTTACAAAAGAAATAACCCCTTATGCACCACCATAAACCCTTATAGTATAGTAGTATATTCAAACAAGTTGGATTGACAAAATACAATTGGAGGTCAGCAGATTTTCCACCCAAAATGAAAGATTTCCGAAAAATACTTTTAAGAATTGCACTAAAGTTCGTTCAATATGTTGCGTCAATTGGGCTTAACACAATTTATAAACACAGCTTCAGAAAATAGGCTTATGATCACATTTAAGCACCCCATCAAATTCCCATTACAAACGCGACATCCTTAAAATGCATCATTTCAATAGCTGTACCATATTGCTAACCCCTAAAAGACTTCAGAAGATTCGGAAGCGTTTCCCTCTAAAGTCTAAAAGGAAGAAAAGTGTTTTACTGAATTTCAGCCTCCTAGGCAACACAATAGAACTCCCTCTCGGGGCACGTACCGGAAATGGAGTAATCTCATGAATATGAGTATTTTCACACCTTGGGTTAAAATGGCGGCGGCAGACTGTCAGACAAAATTGTACACAATAAAGGCGCCAATTCCATACAATAGCCTTTTCATTGGTCAAAGTGCGAAAATATATTATGGCCAGAAGACCCGACGGCGATGGCGACACAATATATAGAAATTTTCTTTCTTTAAAAGAACACAACAGGGAATGGAAGATTTTTTTTTTTTTTTAAAAAAACGTCAATTCGGCGGGAGGGTAGACGATCAACATAACAGATTATGAGAGACAAAGTGTCTGCCAAGTCAATGGCGACATCTAATAGCATCTAACTAAAGTTAAGAAAAACAGTAAATTGTTTTAAACGAACGTAGATTATAGGCTGATTTGTCGTGTGTCAGTCTGTAGGTATGTATGTCGCGACGAAAACGAAAACTAAGGTTTTTAAGGAACGGTTTAAATATAGACAGGAGTTGTTTTGGAAACCCAGGTTACATCTTGTCTTTGTATTAATGTTTATACGACTATGGCGTAATAACCTAGGTTATAGGTTGCCGTTTCGTGTGTCAGTCCGTTTGTATGTATGCCTCGAGTAACACGAAAACCGAGGTTCCATGATTAACTGTTTAAATATATTTCCCGTTTCAGAAATATTTGTTCTGGCTTTTATGGAAGAGCGGCGGCAATAACAGCTTTGATAATAGTGTTCTCTACAGGTTCAAAGCTCCAACCCCAAGCAGTAAACCACCTTGACGTTTTCTAAAACTGTTTCTACACTATCGTGAGCTGGAGAATGAAGCAGACGCTCGTTTAATGTAGTTTGATGAAATGTTTATTCGTAAACAATCCGAAATTTAACCTTTACTTTTGGAGGATACGCTAACACGCACGTAGACGTTAATATTACCTAATCATAATTATTTCCTTGTTTCAGATAACTTAGTCGCCCCGTGGCGCTATGTACCATTCCCTTGTCCTGTACCCTACTTACCAAATGTAAGTCTCCCTTTTTAAATTCATTTACTACATCTACGTTCATATATGCTTTAATTGAATAATTGAAACAATGATTTTTGTACCAAAAAGTTTTTATAAACAAAAAAGTTTCAAATATACATATTTTGTTCGAAAATTTTCTGAATACCAAAAAAAAAAAAAAAAATAGGAAAACACAATTTGAATAATTTTCGATATGAACGTTATAATTCGAGTAGATGTATAAAATATTTGAATATATGATTTACATAAAGTCAGATTTATCTATAGATATAAGCATCTGAATTTGTAAATAAATATAGCCGCAAACTGTAATAATACCCCTTGACATACAATACTTTGATATTGGCTGACAAATGAAAATATGGAAGCTTTAATTACAGTCCATGTGAAAATGGATTCTTGGTTTCTGCACTGGTTTTTAATTCCACTTTCTCACAGACTTTGTAATTTTTGAAGTTAATCTTATCGTAAGTTTCACCTTGATCAAGTTGATCAACACCAAAAATGTTAATGTAACCATTTTGATCAATCAGAAAAGGTAAAGCTTGATCAAGACCGAAATTTTTTATCTTGACCAAATTGATCAAGACCGAAATTTTTTATTTTGACCAAATTGATCAAGACCGAAATTTTTTATTTTGACCAAATTGATCAAGACCGGAAATTTCATTTTGACCAAATTGATCAAGACCGGAAATTTCATTTTGATCAAATTGATCAAGACCGGAAATTTCATTTTGATCAAATTGATCAAGACCGAACATTTCATTTTGATCAAATTGATCAAGACCGAAATTTCACTTTGATCAAATTGATCAAGACCGAAATTTCACTTTGACCAAGATGATCAAGACCGAAATTTCACTTTGACCAGTTTGATCAAGACCGAAATTTCACTTTGACCAGTTTGATCAAGACCGAAATTTCACTTTGACCAGTTTGATCAAGACCGAAATTTCACTTTGACCAAAATGATCAAGACCGAAATTTTACTTTGACCAAGATGATCAAGACCGAAATTTTACTTTGATCAAATTGATCAAGACCGAAATTTCACTTTGATCAAATTGATCAAGACCGAAATTTCACTTTGACCAAGATGATCAAGACCGAAATTTCACTTTGACCAAGATGATCAAGACCGAAATTTCACTTTGACCAAGATGATCAAGACCGAAATTTCACTTTGACCAGTTTGATCAAGACCGAAATTTCACTTTGACCAAGATGATCAAGACCGAAATTTCACTTTGACCAAGATGATCAAGACCGAAATTTCACTTTGACCAGTTTGATCAAGACCGAAATTTCACTTTGACCAGTTTGATCAAGACCGAAATTTCACTTTGACCAGTTTGATCAAGACCGAAATTTCACTTTGACCAGTTTGATCAAGACCGAAATTTTACTTTGACCAAAATGATCAAGACCGAAATTTTACTTTGACCAAGATGATCAAGACCGAAATTTTACTTTGATCAAATTGATCAAGACCGAAATTTCACTTTGATCAAATTGATCAAGACCGAAATTTCACTTTGACCAAGATGATCAAGACCGAAATTTCACTTTGACCAAGATGATCAAGACCGAAATTTCACTTTGACCAAAATGATCAAGACCGAAATTTCACTTTGACCAAAATGATCAAGACCGAAATTTCACTTTGACCAGTTTGATCAAGACCGAAATTTTACTTGTTAAGACATGACCAAAATGATCAAGACCGAAATTTTACTTTGACCAAGATGATCAAGACCGAAATTTTACTTTGACCAAGATGATCAAGACCGAAATTTTACTTTGACCAAGATGATCAAAACCGAAAAAAATTAATGGAGACGCGATAATTTCAACTTGACTAAATTGATCAACACACGATAATTAATGCTTGATCAACTTCGAAATTCAAGCTTAAACATTTTCAATTAATGGATCAACCTAGCTGTATATAATTGATTATTTATAAAATATGTTTTGTCCTAATACACTAATATAAGATCCCACATTATTTGGCTGGATGTCCGGGCTTTGATCCTTTCAGAATTTGAAAGACAAAGGCGACAATTTTCTCATAACAGAGAAACATAAGAGCGGCAGTCATCACAGTCTGCATTAATTTAGCCTCCAGGCCTTTGTACAATCCTTGAAATCCCTGTTGTCTATTACGTGTTAAGAGAGAAAAGAGGAAGAACAGAGAGAGAGAGAGAGAGAGAGAGGAGAGAAAAAGAAACATTTTCTTCAATTGGGAAATGTATGTCACAGCGAGCAATTTTTAAATGGAGGGGAGTGAGAGAATTTTTCCTACAATGAAAGATATGATAATATATGGAAATTTCGTTTTTCCCCAATTTTTTCCATTGTTTTTTCTCCTAATTTACTTTTACCTCTATATTGTATAACAATACTCAAATTTTACCCATTATTTACATTTTGTAAGCACTACAAAGAGTAGTGATAAGCAGCTTGCTTGTGTAAGTGAACATGTTTAAATGTTTATGAACATAAATGTATGCACCTAGAGGTGTCGATTTTATGAACAACAGTTTATGTACTGACTTTTTATGCACCAATGTTCCCTTTATAAGATTATCAGCTAAAACGGCATTATCTTCATTTTCATGATCATCAGCTTATGCACATATATTCTAATATTAATGACTAACAGCTTATGCACCTACAATGTGATATCTAGAACTATGATCAACAACTTTTGCACCTACAATGTGATATCTAGAACTAGGATCAACAGCTTATGCACCTACAGTGTATCTAAAATTATGATCAGCAGCTTATGCACCTACAGTGTATCTAGAACTATGATCAACAACTTTTGCACCTACAGTGTATCTAGAACTATGATCAACAACTTTTGCACCTACAGTGTATCTAAAATTATGATCAGCAGCTTATGCACCTAGTGTATTATGTAAAATTATGATCAGCAGTTTATGCAAATACAAACATCTCCAATTGTATGATCACCCATCAACAATGCAGATACAACACACGTCTCCCAATAGTATGATCGCCCATCAACAATGCAGATGAAACACATGTCTCCAATTGTATGATCGCCAATCAACAATGCAGATACGACACACGTCTCCCAATTATATGATAACCCATCAACAATACAACAAAAACACACATGTCCCCATTAATGCGATAAACAACAAAACCGTATGCATCATATCATAGTATTAAATTCAGCCAATAATACCAGATACCTGGCCTGTTGATTCAATTCTTGATCATGTGATCAATAGACAACTTACTTAATAATATGAGCCAGCATCTCCAACAAAGTTTTCTTTCTCAATTCATCATTGCCATACTAAAATACATAGTAATCCTATTTCAGTACCGAAAACTATAAAAAACCATCACCATAATTGGTAATTACTCTTAATTTGGACTGCAATATCTGCAATGGATACGTCATAATAGTTGCTATGCTTTTGGCCATAGCTCCTACCAAAAATATCGTCACACCACCCAATTCCTACAGCACAAAATTGCCGTTATTGTAATTGCACTTAAAGTATTTTATGGATCAAAAAATACTTTGGTGTCCAAATTAGCTTGAGCGTGGCGTTTCAAAAATTCATAAACCATGAACTGTATTGAAGGGTTACTGACTAGAGCTAATGAAGGCAGGGTACCGCTCCATAATGCGGGAATGCCTTCGGTAGATGCAATCTTGATTAAACCATCTTAAATTTAGACAATTATAGTGTTACTCAACTTGTGATTCGAAATAAATGTCTGAGATATCGATGAATTTCAAAGAAATCTGAAAATTTCATATTCTCCAGAAACTTTGCATACTACACGCATATACAGCATATTGGTCAAAAAATTAAATGATCACACGCGAATTTTTAGAGTGATCCAGCCCGAATTTCCTAGTGATCGAGCCCGAATTTTTAGAGCGATCGAGCCCGAATTTTTAGAGCGATCGAGCCCGAATTTTTAGAGCGATCGAGCCCGAATTTTTAGAGCGATCGAGCCCGAATTTTTAGAGCGATCGAGCCCGAATTTTTAGAGCGATCGAGCCCGAATTTTTAGAGCGATCGAGCCCGAATTTTTAGAGCGATCGAGCCCGAATTTTTAGAGCGATCAAACCCGAAATTTTCGAGCGATCAAACCCGAAATTTTCGAGTGATCAAACCCGAATTTTCGAGTGATCGAACCCGAATTTTCGAGTGATCGAACCCGAATTACGAGTGATCAAGCCCGAATTTCGAGTGATCAAGCCCGAATTTCAAGTGATACATTAAATTTTCATGCTTAAATATTAGTACCTTTGTTTTACAACGAAAAAATGAAACCACTTAACCTTACTTAAGCCTTCAAATCCAAAAAAACTTTTCTTTGTTTTTAAATCAGCTAACCAATTGTGTTTTATTTCTAATTTTTTTAGATCTCTTTGAATCCATGTACTTTTGAAGCCATACCAATAGTTCCCTTATAATGCGGATAACGTCTCATCCTCTCTTTATCCTCCTCTGTCAACTTAGCTCCTTGCATCTTCATACGACTATTAACAACCCATAAGGGTGTTGTGGACAAAACGTTAATAACACCGGCCAAAGAAGCCAACGCCAAGTCCTGCATCACAGTATGTTTATCTGGTTTGCTGAAAACGGCTCGCAAACCGTGAAACGTATAAAAGTATACAAAATTTGAGGTACAAATACTCGTTAAAACTGGACCAAGTCCGCGATAAAGAGCTTCCCTACATAAATGGATTTAAAAAACCCCTAATTAAAAATGTGTGCTTGTATGATTAAAATTAATAATTAGTCGTCTTACACTCCTTCCTCTCTGATTAATTCGTGTAACATTGTTAATGTATGCTTCGATTTTCTACCATCTTCAACTGTAAGTTTATAATTATATATTGGGTTTTAACTTTTAATATAATGTCAACTTTCTTAATTAAACAGGGCTCATACAACTCAAGCCTCACAAATTTCCCAGGTCAATAATTTATTTCCCAGAGTTTTTACGTCAATAATGAATATTTCCCAGAGTTTTTAAGTCACTAATATATGTTTCCCAGAGTTTTTAAGTCACTAATATATGTTTCCCTGAGTTTTTAAGACAATAATGTATATTTCCCTGAGTTTTTAAGTCAATAATGTATGTTTCCCTGATTTTTTTAAGTCAACAATGTATATTTCCCTGATTCAACAATGTATATTTCCCTGAGTTTTTTAGTCAATAATGTATATTTCCCAGATTTTTTTAAGTCAATAATGTATGTTTCCCTGATTTTTTTAAGTCAACAATGTATATTTCCCTGATTCAACAATGTATATTTCCCTGATTTTTTTAAGTCAACAATGTATATTTCCCTGATTTTTTTAAGTCAACAATGTATATTTCCCTGATTCAACAATGTATATTTCCCTGATTTTTTTAAGTCAACAATGTATATTTCCCTGAGTTTTTTATCAATAATGTATATTTCCCTGATTTTTATTTCCCTGAGTTTTTTTAGTCAAATGTATATTTCCCTGAGTTTTTTTTATCAATAATGTATATTTCCCTGATTTTTATTTCCCTGAGGTTTTTTAGTCAATAATGTATATTTCCCGGATTTTTTTAGTCAATAATGTATATTTCCCTGATTTTTTTAGTCCACAATGTATATTTCCCTGAGCTTTTTAGTCAATGTATATTTCCCAGAGTTTCTAAGTCAACAATGTATATTTCCCAGAGTGTTTTAGTCAACGATGTATATTTCCCTAAGTTTTTAGTCATTAATTTATTTCCCTAATTTTTTAGTTAATAACTTATTTCCCTAATTTTTTAGTTAATAATTTATTTCCCTAATTTTTTAGTTAATAATTTATTTCCCTGAGTTTTTTAGTCAATCCTTTATTTCCCTGAGTTTTTTAGTCAATCCTTTATTTCCCTGAGTTTTTTAGTCAATCCTTTATTTCCCTGAGTTTTTTAGTCAATCCTTTATTTCCCTGAGTTTTTTTAGTCAATCCTTTATTTCCCTGAGTTTTTTAGTCAATCCTTTATTTCCCTGAGTTTTTTAGTCAATCCTTTATTTCCCTAAGTTTTTAGTCAATAATTTCCCTGAAATTCAGGTTCTCCTGGTTTGTATGAACCCTGTTAAACATTTGCATCCCTTGAAAGATTTCTTCTTTGTTTGGAAATTTCTACGATAACTTAAGTTGCTGGTCAATCAAAGTCTAATGACACAAACATTTACTGATTGGGCAAACAGCTATTAGCTAAACCCCTAAAGACTACAGAAGCTTTCAAGTGACTTAAGTGTTTCTAGAGAAAGAGTTATAAATAATAGGCTACCTTGTAGGCGAGATCTTATAGTGTCTAATGGAAAGAAAACTGTCATTGCAGTAAGGGCACCCTATTTTATAGAGAATAAACATATCATTTTATACAATGCAGAGAATCAAATATTAATTAAAATAATATTCACGTACTGAAGCCCCAGCTGTGGCATGTACAAGTGTATCGTAAGTAAAAAGGTTGTCCCATTTAATTGGAGGCATTGTCACTCTGACAGAATCGTGTTAAGCAGAAATTAAATCTGTTTAAAAACACACAAAAACGTACTTTACTTCTCATGAACTTGAGAAGGCCTTATTTCTAACGATAATATAAGGTCTAGGAGGATATCGAAGTACTCAAAAACAAAAACTGAACATTTTAAGATAAGATTTGTGCAAATAAATCAGATTTAAGACAATAAACTGATTGCAGTGATTGATGAAGAGAGTTTACAAAAGCCAAGGCTTAGAAAATTTAGAATTAAATGATTCACTTTCGCGAATTCATTTTAAACTTTCATTAAAATTCGCTTTTAAATTAGAAAAAATTAATAAATAGTACCTTTTAATCTTCAAAGAACTAATGGAGGTTTGGCAATAACTAATTTACTGTCTATTAAGCTAAAAACTTTAGAAAACTTCCTTAACAATTAACACAACATTACCGAATGCCGAACGTCGTCAGCACTAGAAGCAGACAACAGTATCGCCTACGGTTCATGTAGGGGTACCGGCCATGGCCAACTTAGATTACCAGTGGTAGAAGGCCTGCCAGCTTTACCCGAGGCCCTTGTTAAAAAACGACTAGCAAAATCGCCCCTAGTTCCGACTTTCGCCGTTAGGTGCGCTACCAACCCAGTTTTCCTCCTAATGCTTTTTCTATGGGAAAAGAAATTCGGAAGTGGAATCGGTTTAAGAGCATTTTTAATATATTTACCGATTTTTTTCGGGGCCGAATTTTAAATGAGAAGTCAAGGAAGTTTTAATTTATATTTTGAGACCAATTTCATAATTTTCCGTTCGTTATTTGACGAGTAATCAACATTCAAAGTTGGCGTTGTTTTTAAGGCGGATAAATTAAATTTCTCGGAAAACATAAGCCTTCGTCCAACGGCGCCACTAAATGTAAACTTCCTTCAAGACCGAGGCTTAACTCTAAACGGCGCATTTCTCCGCCATAAAAACAACCCCAAATAAAAAAATCGGTAAATATATTAAAAATGCTCTTAAACCGAGTCCACTTCCGAATTTTTTTCCCATAGAAAAAGCATTATGAGGAAAACTGGGTTGGTAGCGCACCTAACGGCGAAAGTCGGAACTAGGGGCGATTTTGCTAGTCGTTTTTTAACATGGGGCTCGGGTAAAGCTGGCAGGCCTTCTACCACCGGTAATCTAAGTTGGCCATGTACAGGCAAACCACTTATTAAGTTGTGATACACTAGCGCCATCAATACGTATCATTTTGAACTCAATAGGGCGGGAGATTTTAAATTGGCAAAAAAGGTTTCCTTTTTACAGACTAGACAGTATTATCTAATATTTCTGAAAGACCTTGGGCTAAATTAATAGTTATACAAGGAAAAAAACAAACTATTGTTCAACAAAATGGATTACGTGAACGATTAGAAAGTTTCTTCACACTAATTTCAGAAAATCATTAAGATACACCCGAAATTATGAATTTACAAACTAAGTATTTACTCTTTGAGCACCTTGGTTTATTTGAAACAAAAAACAGAAAATAATTACAAAGGATGTCGCAAGTTACAGGTGCATGAAAGCTTCCCGTTGCGGTCGATAAAGTTACTTGTTTTGAGGTGAGATGGTTTAGTACGTTCGTGAAAAATGTTGTGCACTGTGCAGCAATGAAAGTCTGCCAGAGTACATTTAGGCCTAGTAGGGGTTGCCATCTAGCGCCATTTAAAAATAGAAGCTAGTCCTCATGAATTAACCATATATCTATGATTCCAACAAGACGTCAACGGGGTGGGAGGGGGGATGAAAGCGTGAACGTCATTAGAGTGTGTTTCGTACATTGGAAATTGGGAAAACCCTCTTTGACGTATTCTAAAGAAGTTGTTTGAAAGAGGACAAAGCAACCAGAGTGTCAAAGTCCTGTGCTTATTGCAAAGAGGTTCCCATTATCTAATAATTACGTTAGACATAGCAATTCATGGAATCATAAACGGTGATAGTCTTAATGATTTTTAAAATTATAGGTATATCAGATTTCAACCTTTTTTAACACTTCCCGAAGGCATGATGCGAATTTTTCAAATCAGTGTTGAAAAAAACCCTTTCCTTTAATAACTTTTATGGAAGTTCATAGAACTTTGGTGTATTTTAATAGTACTAGGTAGCATGTTTAATCAATGTTTCATATAAGTTTATGTATGTATAAGTCTAGAAGGTTATGCCATAGTTCTTCTTTCTAAATTGTATAAAACTCCAAGCACTTCTTTCGAAATTGCACAAAAACTCAGGTTCTTCTTTGGAAATTGCATAAAACACCAGGTTATTTTTTCAAAATTGTATTAAACGCCGGATTATTCTTTAGAAATTGCATAAAACGCCGGATTATTCTTTAGAAATTGCATAAAACGCCGGATTATTCTTTAGAAATTGCATAAAACGCCGGATTATTCTTTAGAAATTGCATAAAACGCCGGATTATTCTTTAGAAATTGCATAAAACGCCGGATTATTCTTTAGAAATTGCATAAAACGCCGGATTATTCTTTAGAAATTGCATAAAACGCCGGATTATTCTTTAGAAATTGCATAAAACGCCGGATTATTCTTTAGAAATTGCATAAAACGCCGGATTATTCTTTAGAAATTGCATAAAACGCCGGATTATTCTTTAGAAATTGCATAAAACGCCGGATTATTCTTTAGAAATTGCATAAAACGCCGGATTATTCTTTAGAAATTGCATATAATGCCGGATTATTCTTTAGTAATTGCACAGAAAGCCGGATTATTCTTTAGAAATTGCACAGAAAGCCGGATTATTCTTTAGAAATTGCACAAAACACCGGGTTATTCTTTAGAAATTGCACAAAACACCGGGTTATTCTTTAGAAATTGCATAAAACACCGGGTTATTCTTTAGAAATTGCATAAAACACCGGGTTATTCTTTAGAAAATGCATAAAACACCGGATTATTCCTTTAGAAATTGCATAAACCCAAGGTTATTCTTAATCCTTTGCACAGACCCCCAATTATCCAGTGCATAAAATAGACTATTTATTCCTACACAAATAACAACAAATAAGCTTATAATCAAAAGTCTCCAACACTTAATTGTGTAATGACAAATACCATGTAGATTCGCCTAAATCAAATCGTATAAAACCTAGTTAACTAAATCTATTTCCCACGGCATACTTATTTACCGAAGGTCTTTAGACAAAATTCAATCAAGGATATTTATCCAATTTCTTGGTCTAGAGATTTCAATCTGTGTCGAAACAATTAAAGCAATTTCCGTCAAAGTCATTTCACTAATAGATGGCGCCGTAGTATCAATATTTAAACGATTAATTGGACATTATATAACGCTACTAACGGATTTTGTATAATTAATTCCGTGAAAAAGGTTTAAAATTTTTAAACATTCACTCCTTGAATTTGGGGCAAGTTTTGAAATTAAGCTCTTTCCCCAATCCTTAGAAATTTAGAAAACAATGAATTGTTTTGTTTATACAGTTGTAGCTCGTTTACAAAATTAAATAAATTTCATCCTTTTTAAAGTACTGTGTTTTTTGCGAGAATCGTTTCATTATAAAACAATGGAAATACAGCTTTAATATTTCCTTTAACTTTGAAGATTAAATTGGCATACTACGTAGCCTATTTTTATGGAAGGGAATAATTCATTATTCAAATTGAGCTCTTTTGAATTGTATTAGCATTGAACTATATTTTTTGATAATAAATAACTATATCCGTGGCACATATTTCAATAGATAATTTTAAAGTGGATGTTTTTAAACTCAAGTGGCTATTATTTTAGATACCATTTTTACCGTATTTCAGATTTATGCTTAAAAATTTCGAAAATAGTTCGTTGCTAAGACAAGCTGTCTAAATTTTCAAGGGAGATATTTATATCTGTAATTTTTCATTTGTAAGTCAGAGTATTGTATATCTGAAAATATTTTGCTTTTACGGTATAAGACTTCAGTCGGTCTCAAAACGAGAACTATATAAGCCAGAATTAATATAAGAAAGTTTATCAATAAGCCAAAATTTAACTAAAAGTTAAATAATAAGGCAAAATTTACATTAAACGTTAAATAATAAGCCAAATTTATCTTAAAAGTTAAATAATAAGCCAAATTTTACATTAAACGTTAAATAATAAGCCAAATTTATCTTAAAAGTTAAATAATAAGCCAAATTTTACATTAAACGTTAAATAATAAGCCAAATTTATCTTAAAAGTTAAATAATAAGCCAAATTTATCTTAAAAGTCAAATAATAAGCCAAATTTATCTTAAAAGTCAAATAATAAGCCAAATTTATCTTAAAAGTCAAATAATAAGCCAAAATTTAACTTCAAAGTCAAATAACAAGCCAAAATTTAACTTCAAAGTCAAATAATAAGCCAAAATTTAACTTCAAAGTCAAATAATAAGCCAAAATTTAACTTCAAAGTCATATAATAAGCCAAAATTTAACTTCAAAGTCAAATAAAAAACCTAAATTTACATTAAAAGTCAAATAATAAGCCAAATTTACCTTAAAAGTCAAATAATAAGCCTAATTTACATTAAAAATTAAATAATAAGCCAAAAATTACCTTAAAAGGTAAATAATAATAATACCTTCAAACGTCTATATTATAAGACGGAATACATCTCACGCGTTCCTTAATAAATGAACACACTAAATGAACCAAAATCTACCTCAAAATGTTCACATTAAATAAACCAAAATATACCCCAAAATGTTCACATTAAATAAACCAAAATTTACCTCAAAATTTTCACATTAAATAAACCAAAATCTACCTCAAAACCTTCACAATAAACCAAAATCTACCTCAAATACGTAAAAATTCAATTTTCCAAGAAAAATTTAAGTATATGATACAGATCACTCAATCATAAACCACATACGAATTTGCTAAGTTAATTTTGACCCTTGAAAAAATATAATAATAATAAAAAATAAAAATAACAACTTCTACCATTGGTCATTATATGCTAATTATTTTTACTTTTTCAAATTCTATAAATAGGCGCGAACGATGCGCGAGGGTCCGAAAAAAATTATATAACCAAAAACAAATAAAAAATATAAATTTCCCATAAAAAGTAAATCCAAGGCATAGGGAGTCTTTTTTAAAGCCATGATGCTATTCTCAGCTCGTAGTTTTTTTCCGTGTCAATAGCCGCTGAAGTAACACTGGCATAATTTTACTTTCAATTCGCTTTCTCTTTCCACGCGCCAGCGCAAAACGAAATGGCAGACGACGCTACGTCTTAGTCTTAGTCTTAAGTCTTACGTACCGCCCCATTTCTTTTTTTTTTAAACGAGGGAAGAATTATTTGGGAAACAGGCTTGCCATCATCATCATAAGCCGCTACGGTCAGACAAGAAGAATATAATATTATCTAATTTTAGCATCAAGAAAGAAAGAAAGAAGAACTAAGGATCTTACAATAAAGGGACAGTGAAATTCAAATTAAGATAAGCACTTTTATACTTTCAAGTCATGAGCAATTGAAGTGAAAAAGAACCATTTTTCTACATCAAAGTCGTAATTGCAGTGAAAGAGTAACACTTTTCTACATTGAAGTAGCAATTGCTGTGAAACAGAACCACTTTTCTACAATCAAGTAGCAATTGCTGTGAAACAGAACCACTTTTCTACAATCAAGTAGCAATTGCTGTGAAACAGAACCACTTTTCTACAATCAAGTAGCAATTGCTGTGAAACAGAACCACTTTTCTACAATCAAGTAGCAATTGCTGTGAAACAGAACCACTTTTCTACAATCAAGTAGCAATTGCTGTGAAACAGAACCACTTTTCTACAATCAAGTAGCAATTGCAGTGAAACAGAACCCCTTTTCTACAATCAAGTAGCAATTGCAGTGAAACAGAACCCCTTTTCTACAATCAAGTAGCAATTGCAGTGAAACAGAACCCCTTTTCTAGAATCAAGTAGCAATTGCAGTGAAACAGAACCCCTTTTCTACAATCAAGTAGCAATTGCAGTGAAACAGGAACAACTTTTCTACATTGAAGTAGCAATTGCAGTGAAACAGGAACAACTTTTGTACATTGAAGTAGCAATTGCAGTGAAACAGGAACAGCTTTTCTACATTGAAGTAGCAATTGCAGTGAAACAGGAACAACTTTTCTACATTGAAGTAGCAATTGCAGTGAAACAGTACCACTTTTCTACATTCAAGCCCTGAGCAATTGCAGTGAAACAGTACCACTTTTCTACATTCAAGCCCTGAGCAATTGCAGTGAAACACTGCCACTTTTCTACATTCAAGCCCTGAGCAATTGCAGTGAAACACTGCCACTTTTCTACATTCAAGTAGCAAGTGCAGTGAAAAAGACCCCATTTTCTACAGTCAAGTAGCAATTGCAGTGAAACAGAACCCCTTTTCTAATAGCCCACTAAGAGGGAAAGACACTTTTGCCTTCCATCCACTTTAGCGCCTGCGCTGTAGTCTTTTTAAATCATGAGAGTGTGCAGAGACGACAAGGGATCAACCCCCTTGTATGTCCCGATACTGAATGTTACCTATCCCATTTTTACCACATCGAAAGCGACGAAAGGGCCTATAACGTCAAAGCAAAAAACAACCCCGTCTACAGTTTACAACGTAATTCAATGCCCCTTTACAATATCGAAGTGAATTTTATTATAATTTTAAAAATCGAATTCTTAATTTCTTTCCCCGTTGAAAACTTGAAACATGATTTTGTCTTTTTGGGGATAAGGAAACATTTGGCTGTTATTGGTATTTTCCGTAGAACTCGTTTTTCTAATGGCGGCGATCTCGGTGTTAGGAGTCAACTATGGCAGCGGTATTTTTATATTTCCACCGCAGTATTTTGTCGGTTATTTTTTCCTAGTATTGTTCTTGAATTCAAAAGAAAGCATTAACCCACCCACCCGCTCACCATCCAAAAGGAAGGTTAAGGGCGGGAAAAATTGGCGCGCTAAAGTTTAAAAATAAAAGTTTTATACGTGGATGCATTTAAAGGGATAGTATCATACAAGCAAGAACGGATTCATGCTGATAAGAACATGGGGCAATAGCTTTATCCTCTGGTACCATCCTCGCATACTTGGTTGAGAAGATTCGTCTGCTAATATTTATGTCACGTGTCTAAAAGCATACATTTCTACAATCTATATAGTTGCTGCACACCGTCATAAATGGCGGAATGAAGTGACGCGAACCTACACCAAGTATGCTAGGACAGGGACAGAATATCTCGTGCCCTATGTTCTTATGAGCATGAATCCGTTCAAATCAAGGATTGTATCATATAAGTCAATCAATACAAATATTTTCCACTACAGAGTAATTTCTGTAGAAAAGGGGGAGTGAACTGTGTTTCCCCAACGTTGGGGGCAACTTTGTAAGAGAGAATACTATTTACCCCCATAATGGGGGATATCACTAATGTAAGAAGAGATAGGGGGTTATGACGTTGCCATATATGGGAATGAAAGGTATTACTCTATAAGGCGACTCAAATATGACGTCATCACGCTTTCAAGCGGTCTATTTTTCTTACAGTTTTATTTGAAGTATTTTAGGTTTTCAAATAACAAAATTAACTATTTAGGCCTTATTTACACATTTTCCACTTTCCAGTATTTAAAACTATCAAAACTTGTTGTTTACGATTACGATATTATTACCCAGTCAAACGACGGGCTATGGCACATTTTATTATCAGTTTTTGAATATATTCATTTTCAATTAAAACCATAAGTTTATAAGATATGTTCCATAAGCATGACGCTACTTATATCTCGTAATCTTAGAGACTCAATGAGAGCGAGTTCGAGAACGACAAGCGAGAATTGAAGTCCTACACTCGGTGGGTGGTTAATTTTGCAGGACTTCCATCTAGGTCCTATTTAGTCTGAACTTACTAAGCCTTTGACAGGGCCCCACCAGGCGTCTTCGCTTTACCTGAATCTATGACCTACCTCAATCACTTCATGACAAGCTCCAGTTTGTAACCAGTGACAAACTTTATCACGGAACATATCTAATGAACTTACGATAAACAAACTTATTAGGCCTAATTATCACGTTTTACAGTAATTAAAACTGGCAAAACCCTACAGTTCTCGAAATAAAAGGCACCTATCCCTTTAGAGGGAAATAAAAATTGCCTGTTACCGCCTGTTTAGTCTGAAGCTTTTCATTATTTTACCGGTTGTAACTTGTAAAGTATTTTAATACACCAAGGATGTGCATTAGGGAAGAAAAGACCACTTTTTGAAGTTTTTTGTTAAGGTACATTGACCATGAACTGTTAATGATATATACTAAGTACAAAACTATCACTTTAATTTTAGAAAGTGCGACGTCATAATGTGATTATGATTAGTACTTATTTAATGTTTAGTAGTTAACATTTTCGAACCGCTTTTCTTTTTTAAGAGGGATAATGTACCCGTAATATGATTATAATGACTCTCATGTTAAGTTATATAACAGATCTCAAGTTCGTTAACATATAACAGAACTCAAGTTCGTTAACATTCAAGATGAATTTTCTTGATAGTTTCTGATAGGTTATTTCCTGACTTTTTAACTTCCACAAATCTCTAGACATTTTGCGCAGTTTTCCACATATCTCTAGACATTTTACGCAGTTTTCCACATATCTCTAGACATTTTACGCAGTTTTCCACAAATCTTTTGATATTTTCCGCAGTTTTCCACAAATCTCTAGACATTTTCCGCAGTTTTCCACAAATCTCTTTACATTTTACGCAGTTTTCCACAAATCTCTTGACATTTTCCGCAGTTTTTCACAAATCTCTTGACATTTTCCGCAGTTTTCCACAAATCTCTTGACATTTTACGCAGTTTTCCACAAATATCTTGACATTTTACGCAGTTTTCCACAAATATCTTGACATTTTACGCAGTTTTCCACAAATATCTTGACATTTTACGCAGTTTTCCACAAATATCTTGACATTTTACGCAGTTTTCCACAAATATCTTGACATTTTACGCAGTTTTCCACAAATATCTTGACATTTTCCGCAGTTTTCCACAAATCAATTGACATTTTACTCAGTTTTCCACAAATCAATTGACATTTTACTCAGTTTTCCACAAATCTCTTGACATTTTACTCAGTTTTCCACAAACATTTTGACAATTTAACCCAGTTTTCCACAAACATTTTGACAATTTAACCCAGTTTTCCACAAACCCTTTTGCATTTTGTACAGAATTCCACAAACCCTTTGACATTTCGTACAGAATACCACAAACCCTTTGGCATTTTGTACAGAATATCACAAACCCTTTGACATTTCGTGCAGAATTCTACAAACCCTTTGACATTTCGTGCAGAATTCTACAAACCCTTTGACATTTCGTGCAGAATTCTACAAACCCTTTGACATTTCGTGCAGAATTCTACAAACCCTTTGACATTTTGTACAGAATTCTGCAAACCGCTTGACATTTTGTAACGAGTTCTACAAAAACCTTGACATTTTGAACTGAACTATATTTTGTACAAATTTCCAATTATTTTAAATGTTGTACGAATATATAAAATCATTGTCATATTGGAAACATTTTAAAATAGAGAACAACCAATACTACGTCACGCTAGCATCTTCTCCTTCTAGAAAACATACCAGAACAGAAGGTAGGTCGGAAGAGGACCTGAAATAGCTTTTATTGGAGTATCATGGTATGGTCCATTACGAAACATATCCCTGTCTCCTTAGACACTTCATGAACCCTAGTTAGAGCTAGCGAAAAGAAGTGTCCACACGATACTAGACTGTCTTAACCCACTTCGATTGAAAATGAATCGGTCTTGGGTCTCGGCATAACCCTTGGGCGCTCTTTCAATTTATAATGCAAACCCAAAACTTAATAAAAAGTTATAAATCTGAAATTTCTAATCAATGATAAGAAATCTGGTATTTGAGCGTGCGATAATCTTAGTAGGCCATGGTTTAGGCCTTTTCTTTTTCTTTATATTTTTCAGTTTTCAACTAGAAATGTTCTCAGGGGATATACGTTTCCTCACAACAGTCTTGACCCACAAAAATCTCTCCTTTTGAGGGAAAAAACAGCGGTAAAAAAATGGAAATACCTTCATTAAATTTAATTTACAACTACCGTGTCGTCACAGCGTCTTGTCGTTACTACGTCTTGCGACTCGCGAAATGTCTGCTTCACTTTAAGATAAACAAAGACTAAATTTAATAAATTATTATGGCATGTATACAGGTGTATGATAATTTTTCATTAAAGAATTTTATTGGAGTGATGTGAAATTTTTCTTAAAGCTGTGTTACATCACAGCAGGGTCTCCTTAAATTTTACTCCATGGTGACAGATATAAAGCGGCCAATAAGAAAAAATCATTAGTTCATTCTTATAAAGAGCGCCATGTTACTTGATTTTGTAATGTTTTATGACTCCTTTAAATTCCGTAGCTTGGTGCAATAAACCACTCGCATATATTTTGCTTTGTAGACAAACGTTTTTAATCACCCTTAATTATCTTGCGCCCTGTACACAAACGTTTTCAATCGCCCTTAATTATCTAACGCCTTATGCACAAACCGAATGAATCAACCCTTAAACATCTTGTGATTTGTGCACAAACTATAGAAATCATCCTTAAACATCTTGCGCTTTGTGCACAAACCTAATGAATCACCCTTAATCATCGTGTTATTTATGCATAAACCGAATGAATCACCATTAATCATTTTGTGCTTTATGCACAAATCAAATGAATGACCCTTAAACATCTTGCACTTTATGCACAAACCACACGAATCACCCTTAAACATCTTGCGCCTTATGCACAAACCATATGAATTACCCCTTAAACATCTTGCGCTTCATGCACAAACCACATGAATCACCCTTAATTAGCTTGCGCTTTATGCACAAACCATACGAATCACCCTTAATTAGCTTGCGCTTTATGCACAAACCATACGAATCACCCTTAAACACCTTGCACTTTATGCACAACCCATATGAATCACCCTTAAACACGTGGTGCTCAAGACTCAAGTATGTACAACATCTTCAGTTTGGTAAACAACCACTTAAAATTTTAACACCATATTTCTTCAACCGCTAATAAAATAATATATGACCACATTAAATCACGCGCTCATTTTAACCTTAATTACAATACAATTAACTACACTAAAATTGAACGTATTATTTAACTAGGGATACAAATGATCGAATCTAGTTAAATTCCATTACTTTTGCCCCAAAACTTGCTTCTAGAACAATCTTTCGAAATCATACGTATTAGTTTTCTTTAAATCGAGCTATAATGAAAATAAAAAAAAAATGATAAAAGAAAGCGAAATCAGGGTTTCACGACACCCGAGGGGAATCCGATTTGAAATACTGATAAAATAATTACCACTTTCGTAATAATTTAACCATAGAAAAGTCGAGAGAGAGAAAACTCCTTATATCTAGGCGTCTTTAAAACGTCATTATTGTTTTAAAAATTTGAAACCCTTTGAGCACAACTTTAATTTTTTTAATGTAGTTGTAATATTAAATACTATAAGCAATTTTGTAACATTTTTGAGCCACACTCAGTTTTTTCTTAATTATCTACGTGTGTGTGAGATTATATAATCTAACATAGACTATGGAAACGGAGTTAGTGGCGGCCTTGTATGTGTGTACGTGCGTTTGTGGAGGTTGGGTACACGAAAAACATGTTTGGTAAGGAAGTATTGAATAAAATTTATTCTATAAATACTATAAATAATCCTTTCTTTTATTTGAATTGGATTCAGCGATTCCTATTCTAACTGATAGTTCTAAGGGTTAGAGCAATGGCCATTTTCTATTTTATACGTCTATCAGAAGGGGATAATAGAAGAAGGCTGACACTCTGTATCCTCTTAATACTTTAGTTATGTAACGTGATTCTTCATAGGCTCATGCAACCTTTTGTTAGCTCTCCCGCTCATCAAACTTCAGATGGGTATATAACTACCCGAGGGGTCGGTCATTCATGAAATCTCGTACGCTACCCGTGAAATCCAATTTAAGAAATCCGAAATCAATGCTGATTTCGAAAACAAATAAAAAATCCGAAATCAGCAACGAAATCACAAAATCAGTAAGGAAATCATAAAATCAGTAAAAAAAATCAAAAAATCAACAAAGAAATCACGAAATCAACATAGAAATCACGAAATCAGAAGCGAAATCACAAAATCAGTAAAGAAATCGTGAAATCCATTACAAAATTCACGAAATCCAAAATCTAAAGAAATCACAAAATCCGACGAAATCACGGGGAAAAACCTCAAAATCTGAGGAAATCACGCGAAAAACCTCAAAATCCAACGAAATCAAGGGAATTATCGCAAAATCCGTCGAAATCACGGTAAAAATAGCAAAATCCGACGGAATCACGGGAAAAATCTCAAAATTCGATGAAATCCTTTATAAAACATCTCTATGGGATGATGTTTATCGTCAGTCTTTAGACAATGCTTAAATTTTAGGGTTCATTTGAACCTTAAAAAGTGTAGCATCTTTCTTCTTTTAATTTGTGAGAGACTTAGAAGTCACGCTAGGGATGTCGCAAGATGAAATGAAGCGTTCATACATAATTTCCTTTATAGATTATTAAAGTAAAAAGTTTCTTCTTAAACCAATATAACAAACGAAAATACCGATCTATAGTGTATAGTTGTTACAATTTTAACTCATTGAAGCATTTGAATTGAAAAGATGGGAAGAGATTTTTCAGGAACTAATAAAAACTATAAATACTCAATTATTCTTGTAATGAATGATATTACATTCAATGGAGATTATTAAAAGATGGTAGAGGGCAATGCACTTTGTCTTTTTCATCTCAAGTTCTTGAAATAATAAAAATTATTTAAAATGCTAATTTTACCTTACCTTAAGGTAAAATTAACTTAAGTATTTTCCCTATTTTAAACGATTACAAGAAGCAGAAGCTGCAAAGGTACCCGGCGTTGCCCGTCAGCTCGTTGGGACGTTTTATTACTTTTCGGGCCGCCATTTTAAAGATGGCGGCCAATCTAACGCATAAAACCATAAAGGCCCGTCTATAGGATATAGGTAACCAGTGCTTTAAATATTAGCGAATTTGGTAGAAACATGCGGACGTTTTGCATAAAGAATGGTAGGTTTCACATTTTCGGCGCACATTTTCCAAGATGGCGGCAAATTGAATCAGAAAATATAAAAAACCAGTACACAAAAGAATAGTGAAATCGGTTGAAACATGCAGACGTCATTGCACAAAGAAGGTTTTTTACATTTCCGGTCGCCATTTTAAAATATGGCTGCCAATCTAGCCCGTAAAACCATAAAGCCCGTCTATAGGATATAGGAAACCAATGTACTAAAAATTAAAGAAATCGGTTGAAAAGCACTTACGTTATTCCACAAAATAAAGGTTTCTATATTTCTGGCCGCCATTTTTCAAGATGGCGACAGATTGTAAAACCATTTCTTAGTGCATGCCTACTACTTAAGAGTAACGTCCCTGCAAAATTTCAACCTTCTAAGTAACGCGGTTTGGGCTGGGCCTTAATTATCAGTCAGTCAGTACTCAAATCGATATGAATATTACAAATTAGAACTATGCATATATTAAAATAGACATTAACAATTAACAATTAAGTTTCCTTATGGGAACCTTAAGCCTTTGAGAAGTAGATGACGTCAATTGGCTACGTTTTTCAATACAGATTCCATAGCCTTTGACGTACTTAATCACTAGTATATTTTTCAATATTGTCGATGAAAAGTTTTGCTATTTTTAAGGGCCGACTTCCAGGAAAGGGTTCTAGCGAACTGAAAACCGAGCATCGAGACTAACAATGAAGCGACCGTGCCAATTTTCGAATCCCCGCTGGGTCAAAAGTTGGAAGGGTTCTCGTGCAATGTGGTTCTAGCGAACTGAAGATGAACAGTAGAAATCCTTTTAAATTTATTTCCTCTTGAATTTTTGCTTTCCCCTCAAGGAAATTCTCTATAGTGTATCTTCAGTTCGCTAGAACCACATTGCACGGCTTTCAGTTAGCGAGAACCCTTCCATCTTTTACCCCAGCGGAGATTCGAAAAACGACACGGTCGCTCCATTGTTAGTCTCGATGCTCGGTTTTCAGTTCGCTAGAACTCTTTTCGATGGAAGTCGGCCTTTAAGCTCTTTCAACATTGCAATCTATAATTTTCCTTTAGAAATTGAAGAGGGACCTATTGTTAAACAATTGTTAAAAATATTTGTCAACGTCAGATAAGTTTGCATAGACATATTCAAATACGGGTAAATACCCTAGACGTACTGATATGCAATTAAACGTTTTATTTTTTTATCTGACCTTGCATATTTTATTTTTGTAAAATATTTTAAAACCATTAAGTATTCAGATGAGGTACTTACACTTTCTGAATGTCTTTTAAATCTTTGCATGGGTCACTTGTTATTGTAAAATTAAATTACCTAAAATTTCGTTATGACCCAAGCCCTAAATTGAGTTCATTTGAACTCTGTTAGTTATCTTCATTGTTTTTTCATGACCTAGTAGGCCGTTTAAAATATTACCCGAAACAACCTGGAAATTACCTGGACACATCATGAACATTGTTATTGGGCTCTCATTTTCAAAAGATATTTTTGATAATGTTTTATGGAAATTCAAAATTTTTTTTTAAACTTTTATATTCAATAAAATGATGTTTTATTAGGGGTTATTCATAAAGTTAAAATTAAAATGTTAAGGGTCTGGTTT
The DNA here is from genome assembly GCA_019434445.1 of Phalangium opilio. Classification (NCBI taxonomy): domain Eukaryota; kingdom Metazoa; phylum Arthropoda; class Arachnida; order Opiliones; family Phalangiidae; genus Phalangium; species Phalangium opilio. The sequence goes on along the minus strand of JAEQBA010005102.1, from coordinate 21,122 downwards.
AGAATGGGACGATCATAACAAGCTTAATGGCCAGGGGTCTCAACCTTGAGAAGAACTCAACAACAAACAACTTTTAATGAACCTTCCCATATAGTGTTACTGATACCAAACCTATCCAGTTTGATTAATAAAATTCGAACATTGACGAATTGTGACTGCGTAGTTCATAAAGAATAAACATACAAACAAACCAGCTCCTCATATACATATATATATATATATATATATATAAGATATACCACAAGTTTATAAGATTATGTTCCATAAGTTTGACACTACCTATGCAAGTTCGTAATGCTACTGAGAGACTTACAGCTCGAGATAACTAGTTCGAGAACGACGGAAGCGAGAATTGAAGTCCTACACTCGGTGGTTAATTTTGCAGGACTTCCATCTAGGTCCTATTTAGTCTGAATTTACTAAGCCTTTGACAACGCCTCACCAGGCGTCGCTTTACCCTGAATCTTTGACCAACGTCACTTCATGACAAGCTCCAGTTTGTAACCAGTGACAAAATTATGGAAGAAACATATCTTATAAACTTATGGATATACAGAGTGTTTCTGAAACGTCTATCAGAAATTAAGGGGGATGTTCTTTGGGCGATTTTGAATCAAATATATTCCATGAAATTTTGCCATCCGGGCAAGTGTTTTCAAGTTAAGATTGTCCATAGTATTTTACGGATGGCCCCTTAAACTTAATTAAAAACTGAAAGAAAATTATTTCATATTTAATTAAGGGGCCATCCCTAAAACACTCATCAAATCATAACTCCAAAACAGTGACCCTAAGGTCAAAATGTCATAAAACATTTTGGACTCAAAATTGATTTCCCAAAAAGAACATCCCCTTCCCTTAATTTCTAATAGCCCTTTCCAAAACACCCTGTACAATTATAAACTCATCCAAAATCGAAGTATAATAATAATCACATCTTAACCCTTTCCTCACAACGAAAACATTCATAACAACGTCACCCAAAAAAATAGGGGTCACGTGATTTAAATTCCTAACAAGAGAGAAAAGAATTAACCGACCGGCTCTCGCAAATGGAAATGGCTCGATCCAAAGTAGGAAAAAAAAAAATCCGTAAAGAAAAAAAGTTCTAATTTTTCAATACTTCCTTTCCCCACATCTTACAGTTAAGTTAGAACAGTTCCAAGTGTGTCTCTAAGAGAGTCTCACTATCTTTTCGAACCATTTCTACCTAATCCATCGTTCGAAACTGTACATAAAATTCGGGCGTATCGAACTTCACGCCGCGCGCCGTTTTCATTTTAAAAAAGTTAAAAAAAAAATATTTAAAAATATTATATCATAGTTAGCATAATTGAATAATAATAATTAAACTAATTTCTCGGCAAGCCTGGTCAATATGGATTAATATCGTGATTTTAATATATTGGTTTGTTGTCGTCTACAAGTGAACTATTACTCGTGCCATCGTTAATTAAAGCTGGATTTGTAAAATACCACCAAAGAATTTGAAATAAGATCAAATTTGCCCAAAGGGGAATTTTTTCTTCGTAATTTTTAATTTGGTTATCTTTTTCGTTTTTTGGTGACCTAAACTTTTTGAAAACAGATCTGGAGCGTCTAGTAAAAATCAGGTAAGGCTATTAGTTTTAATACCGAAATTTATTTCGTTTTTGATAATTTGTTGGCGTTTTTAAAAGTTTATTGAGAAATTAGGATGTTATAATACTTATTATTTAAATTATTCAGTTTCGAAACGTTGAGTTATTTTAAATTATTATTTGAATTGATATTTGTAAAATTTATTACGACTCTCGATATTATGTGATCAATGTTGATCAGATTATGGGAGGATCATGTTTGTATCAAATTGTAACTGAGTTTTCAGTCACAATTGTTATCATGGTTTGATGAAATTTTACACAAATGATCTAATATCTTCAAAGATCTTGAATCAATTTTACATTTGATCCATTTGTGATCACACTTTCATGAAACTGTAGTTTAGTTCTTCAATCACAGTTGTTATCATAGTTTAATTAAAAAAATTACAAAATCTAATTTCATCAAAGATAATTAAATGTCAAAATGATCAGATTAACATTTGATCTGATCCATTTGTGATCACATTTTTATCAAATCGTAGATAAGTTTTTCAATCACAATTGTTATCATAGTTTAATTAAAGCAATTACAAAATCTAATTTCATCAAAGTTAATTAAATCTCAAAATGATCAGAATAATATTTGATCTGATCCATTTGTGATCACATTTATATCAAATCGTAGTTACGTTTTTCAATCACAGTTGTTATCATAGTTTAATTAAAACAATTACTATCTCTTATTTCATCTAAATAATTAAATCTTAAATAACGATCAAATTTACATTTGATCCATTTGTGATAAATATAGATTGATCACAGCGTGATCAGCCTATAAAGTTTAGTATCCAATTTTTTGATGAAAGGATTTTTGTAACGGCATTTAAACCAATAAATGATAAATACCTCATAAATATCAATTGTAAAGTAACACCTGTTATTAAATATAAACAGAAAAATCGAAGCTTTTAAAAAGGCTATTATTTTCGCTTCTTTACAATAACCACTTTTGCGATTGTTAGTTCAGCTATTGTAAACAGCCTAGTATATTCAGAGAGAATATAAAAAAGAAGTAGAAACTTGAACAATTTCAGTGTCTAGTCAAATGCGATCTCGATAAAAATAGGTACTAAATATTTATAAATTTGATGCTAAACTAAACGAAAACTTCCCAAACTAAGTCAAAAATATTGGATATTATAGGCCATACCTATCATGAAATTTTAGGATAATATAGGACAGGTTTAATAAATTTAGGATTTTATAGGACCTTTCAAGAAGTTATAGGATAATATAGGACAGGTTTAATAAATTTAGGATTTTATAGGACCTTTCAAGAAGTTATAGGATAATATAGGACAGGTTTAATAAATTTAGGATTTTATAGGACCTTTCAAGAAGTTCTAGGATAATATAGGACAGGTTTAATAAATTTAGGATTTTATAGGACCTTTCAAGAAGTTCTAGGATAATATAGGACAGGTTTAATAAAATTAGGATTTCATAGGACCTTTCAAGAAGTTATGGGATAGTATAGGACAGGTTTAATAAATTTAGAATTTTATAGGACCTTTCAAGAAGTTATAGGATAATATAGGTCAGGTTTAATAAATTTAGGATTTCATAGGACCTTTCAAGAAGTTATGGGATAATATAGGACAGGTTTAATAAATTTAGGATTTTATAGGACCTTTCAAAAAGTTATAGGATAACATAGGACAGGTTTAATAAATTTAGGATTTTATAGGAATTATAGGACGGCTGTTGATGTACTAATACTATGATTGTTCGTGCTTACCATGGAATATTTTCGAAATAACTGTAGAATTTATCGAGTATCCATGATGATACTAGCTAGACTGACATTGATATACCCGAAAAAACATGACCTTGATGTAATATCATTATTCGTGCTTACCGTGGAATATTTTCGTAATTTAATATCTGAAACTTCAGTCATTCCATTTAGTTCTGTTATCTGTATAGTCTTTGTCCACTTAGACAATTTTTATTATTAGTTTTTAAGAGTCCATGTTGATGGTAGTGCGAACTGGTCTTCAACCCTACAATTTGAACTCTTCTTCACTTAATCCTTTTCCAGCTAACTATACATATATCAATTTTAAACCTTTACAATAAGATTTTCAAACTGACACAGAGTATAGTTAGCGAAAGTTATCTGACAGGTACAAATTTAAACTTTCTTTAAGCATTGAAACACGACTATGAAATACCAAACGCTGCGGGCCTCTAAAATTCTAAAGCCGTCTGCTTACTAATATATTAAATCTATACCTTAAATTAAATTCACAACCTTGAAACGTCTTATCTTTAACTATATATACATTTTTTTTTATTTGAAAAAAAAAAATACCCTAACACCTTTTTAAAAATACTAGTAACTATATTGTTTGAGTGACTTACTAAAGGCGCCTTACAGCAATACACTAGTACTCGAAGGACAGTGTTATTGCGCTTTTCAAGACGCTCAAATAGTATAAGGAATGGTAATTAAGAAGTTTCTTAAAATCATTTACTGACGTAGTAAGCTATGGGAGGTTCGTGTTTTCAAAATAACACTAACTTTACTGTAAAACATAAAATGGCAAGGAGTACCAAAATTCAAGGTTGTAATTTAGACACTAAACTGTAATTTAATTTAAATTAAATTACCTAATGACCTCGAGTTTTACTACTTGTCACTAACGTCATAGCCATAAATGTTATGATAAAACATCAGTATTTATTACAAAATGAGTTCTTCATCTATTGATAAAGCGCGGACAAGTCTTGGTAGTCATTTGTGACGTGTTTAATTCAACCGCTATCTACAACAGACTGTAAAGCTTGTAGAGTTCTGTTCGATTCAGTTTCAAACTTGCAGAGACGCTCTAATAACAAATTACTGAAGCGCTGTTAATGTTAACAAAGGGGGAGGAAATTTCTCTAGCCCCTTTAATGCACACTAGCTATGGTAACACGTGACGAAAAGGCATCTTAAGTTTCCACGTGCTGTTTGTTAGATACTTTTGTATTGGATCGTTGTAAGCTTTCGCATGTCGTTGCCATGCATGAGTGAACCCATTGGGAACAGCTAGTAGGGGAAGCAAACCTCAGTTCATGGCATTACACAAAATAATATCCTTGAATTGACTAATAAGGTTTTAGTTAAGGTTAGCAACGCATAGTGTTATATATATCTAACTACTTTATTTAAGAAGTTACATAAATTTAAACTTAAATCATAAGTGAAATTTTATGTGATTAAAGTCATAGTTTGAATTGCACTATATTCCATACTACTATAACAAGAGACATAAGATTACTTACTATTGTATCTACGTGTGTTCCCGTAACTCTATAGACAGTGTCATTATGTTAAATCTCATAGAGATTTTGATGGAATTTCGGATTGAAAATAAATAAAATATCGCCACAGTGTCAACACTATGAACTGCCAATTAAAATAGGAATTTTGCCTGCATAAATAAGGCAGTTCACGTGACACTGGCTATAATCTAGCTCCTATATTAACATATCTTAAGCATATCTTATAAATCTTCAGTCATTAAGAGTGTCAGTGTAACCCCCCTCCCCATATTTTTCTGTTCGACATGTTACATTAGGAGGTAAGATATTAGCGACGCCAAAAACCCGAAATTAATGCTACAACAAACTGCTCTTCAAACCAAGGCCTAGCTAGTCAGGGTTATGAAAGTTGTCGAAAATTACGAGATGACAGTTTAAGTGTAACCTCTTTTTCTTTGTGAGATGGCAGTGTATTAGGCACGGGATTTTCCAAGAATCCAGCGACGCCACAAAACCCTTTTCATCACTATATTTGTACCAACTCTTTTTTCCCAAATACGACCTCGAAACGTTAACCAATCTTTTCTTAAAAATTCCTCGTCAAATGAATTTTCGCGTATAAAATGTGCGTGCACAGACACACACACAAGGCCACCAAAAACTCCATTTCATAAGTCTACGTGTCACATAGCCACACGTAGATTAAAATCATAAAATAAAATTGATTTCAATCTTAAATCAGATAAAATATTTTTATATGGTAATATTTTCGCAGAATATGGACATAAAATCTAAAAATAAAAATAAATATAAATATATCAACGATAGCATTTCTAGGTTATGAACTTAATTTCTGGTGAATGTATTCGTATTCTAACGTTATTTTTCGGTCAAATTAAGACCAGTTTCTGACTGATTATTTATTTTGCAAATGAAACCGAAAGTTCTAAGCTATTTATGACAATTTCTTTTTTCCTGTCGGCAGGTGTTTGTTTAATTCTTACTAACGAATTTGCGACATAAGCCTTTCGATGACAAGTTGAGGACCCCTGTAGTTACGGGAGTGTCTATCTTTTCGATCTTTTTAAAATAGGGTCATCGCATCTACATGATTGTAGCAATCTTCCTCGTTAGATATTCATTCTTAAAGGATGAGTTTCATCAGACCACCTTTTTGTTCGTCAGCACGAATTTTTAGGAGAAAGGGTTGAGAGCTTTGAAATGGGATTAGAATTAGATTAACTGTTTATGTAAAAACTAGCCTAAAAATAAGAGAATAATAGCAAACGTAAATAGAAAAAGCGGAAAGTGACTGAGGTTGTAAGGAGAGCAGGGTTCATACAACTTTTTGGAAAACAAATTTCCCTGAATTTTCCAGGTTTTTCCCCCATATACTTCCCTGAATTTTCCAGGTTTTTCCCGTATATGGAGTATCCTATGGAGCAAATGTTAATGAAGGAGGGGGGCAAATTTGACTATTACATAATCAAAGAACATCCCCGTATCTCTATTAGAACCAGAGTTATGAGCCTCCAAAGTATAGTGTAATGTTAATCCTATGAAGGGTATGTTTATGAGCATTTTGCTTAATTACTTGACCCCCGTTTGACGCAAATTTCCCTGGTTCCCTGAATTTTACTAAAAATTCGAAATTTCCCTGAGTTTTTCCTGTTTTCCAGGTTTGTATGAACCCCGAGCTAAATTTGGGAAAACTCGCGTATTAATACCAAAGCGAGTACGATGGCAAACCGAATTACATTTAGAAATTTCGGTATCTAGTAAAATGTGATCTCGATAAAAGAGGTAACTAAATTTTTACAAATTTGATGCTAAGCTAAACTAGACGAAAACTTCCCAAACTAAGTCAAAAATATAGGATATTATAGGACTTTTCATGAAATAATAAAAATTAAGTAGTGCTCCGAAGACTTGGTGTCGTAAATATCATACTAATGGGCTTTATTAATAAACCGGAAGTAATAAAGACTTCCCTTTCCTTGTGACGTCAACAGTAAATATTGAGCAAGTATTAAACTATACTTAAAATTGTTTCTCAACCAATACTTAATTTTTATGAAACTTGCTCTTTAAACCAAAAATCACGTACGTAAAGAATTAAGTCAAAACCGATAAATTTCTTAATTTTACACCAAAACAAATTTTTAGTGATTTAGGACAATTTTTAAATTTAGTGCTAGCGAGCAAATCGAATTAGAACTCTTTCAACAGTCACAACAGAAATATTTGTGGAACTCGCGTTCCTAAAAACCAATGATAACACAGAATGGAGTCCCAAGCCCAGCCCACAAAACCCGCATAGAAATTGACATGGGATATATGGGGACGCAATGATTCCAATTAACTGTATGTATTCCTGGTTGCATCTATAGTTTATAAAAAGATTTCTCCAAAAATATTACCGAATACAAAACCTATTAATTAAAAAATGATTAATTAGCAGTCCCGGAAAAAGAAGAGTAATTTTGAAAGCGAGAAGTCTAGTGCATTAAAATAGTTTGCATAAATAGAAGAAACATAACAACGTTAAGTATGACCACTTCCATGGATATATAATGTTTAATTTGAATTTTTGATGGATTATTTGTTCCATTGTTCTTTTCCTGGACACAGGATTCAGGAATTGCAAAAATTAAAATACCTTAGGAATTTTTTTCCGTAATTAAAGGATTTTATAGGAGAACAATGTGTTTTTATAGGAAAATATAGGACTGAAATGTGTTTTTATAGGAAAATATAGGACTAAAAATGTGTTTTATAGGAAATTATAGGACTAAAAATGTGTTTTTATAGGAAAATATAGGACTAAAAATGTGTTTTTATAGGAAAATATAGGACTAAAAATGTGTTTTTATTGGAAAATATAGGACTAAAAATGTGTTTTATAAGAAAATATAGGACTAAAAATGTGTTTTATAAGTAAATATAGGACTAAAAATGTGTTTTTATAGGAAAATATAGGACTAAAAAATGTGTTTTTATTGGAAAATATAAGACTAAAAATGTGTTTTATAGGAAATTATAGGACTAAAAATGTGTTTTTATTGGAAAATATAGGACTAAAAATGTGTTTTTATAGGAAAATATAGGACTAAAAATGCTCATACACAATACTATTTTCACTTAAACAATGTAGAAAAATCTAAAGAAAAATAACAAATTGGATTTTACTTTGAAAATTCAGAGGAACTTAATTAAAATATAAAAATTTCTGAGCGAGCTCCGCCATTTCGGTGTCCAGTCAAGTATGATCTCGATAAAAAGAGGTACTAAATTTTAATAAATTTGATGCTTAACTATAAAAAAACTTCCCAAACTAAGTCAAAAATATAGGATATTATAGGACATACCTTTCAAGAAATTATAGGATAATATAGGACAGGTTAAAAAATATAGGATTTTATAGGAACTAGAGGACCTTTGGCTCCCTACGTATTTGATTGAGAGTCGTACTTGTGGTTGATATGTTTCTAATGACATAATTAATGCAATATTGGCAATACCAGATTGAGTCAAAAAAAGATGGGGAAACCACCTGTCGAGACCAAATAACGTTGAATAAGATTGAAAAACGGAATAATTATATAGGAAACAGTGTTAATTAAGAAGATCGGATTCATTCACTTCCCTTTTATGTTAATTAACTGGCATTTCCTAATTAAATACATTTATAGGAATGTCAGTCCAATTTATCATTGGTTTGGAAATGCTATATCCAGGGTTAACTGACAACACGGTAATTTACCTGAAAACTACAGGTTCATTGGCGAAAGTTGTTTCTACATTAACTTGACTTATGGGTGCTTGTTGAAATATATTAGTCAGAAATTCAGGGGTTTTTTTGGCACCGGAAAACTGTACAAAAATTTCCGGATTTTCGTGATTTTTTGGTTTGGAAATTTTCTATAAATTTGCTTGATGTTCAGGATACTTTGTTTGGCAAGTTGGGTAGAAAATATGTCTGATGTTCAGGGTACTTTGTTTGGGAAATGTTGTAGAAAATATGACTGATGTTCAGGGTACTTTGTTTGGGAAATGTTGTAGAAAATATGACTGATGTTCAGGGTACTTTGTTTGGCAAGTTGGGTAGAAAATATGTCTGATGTTCATTGTACTTTGCTTGGCAAGTTGGGTAGAGGTTTTTCTCAACATTTGCACCAGAAATTGCATGGCTTTCAGATAAAGATTCTTTTACAACATTTCCAGGAAATTCATGGTTTTGTCACAGAATTCATAGTTTCAGATTAGAAGATTTTATAACTTTAACCTGAACGTTATGGCTTTGAAACCTTAGCCTGAAATTAATAATTTTAAATGTGAAAACAGCTAGTTTACAACTCCAGTTTGAAATTCGTTTTGTTACCCTGTTATTCGATTCTTATAAACCATGGAAATCCCCACAAAGAGATGGGGCGTTTACCATTCACACAACAATAATATCAATATTCATAGAGTTAACCCCTTTTGTCCAAATCTTCCCAATATTTCAATAAATTTCGAAATAAATTTTTCCAACCAATTTAACTAAATTATACTGTGAAGTTAGAACTTGTAATATTTAAAACACCCTAAGTGTGGGTAGCGCAGCGCAGACTCATTCAAAATTAACAAACATAGACAAATGAGGTCACAAACACAAGGTCACGAAGCGAAATTAGTCAATTACACAGAAAAAAAGAATAAAACAAATTGTAATAATTTAGCTTCCGAAATAACTAAAGCTGTCAAATTAACTTTTAACCCAAATTCTTTAAAAAGATGAAAAACTCAAGAAAGAAAAAACAATTGTTATTTTACATTTAGGATAAAATGTCTTAGAACATTTTCGGCTCAAACCCATGCACTGTACTTCGACTATACCATTATTTTTGGAACCAGATGTATATAATTGTAATTAAATTAAATATATTTTCGTAAATTTATTTTAAAATTAATAGTTAAAGGCTTTGGGTTACAGTGTGGAATAGATAATGCTTAATTTGAGTTCAAAATCGCTGCAGTACTAGTGAAATCAAATCAGGCCTTATTAAAGCTAACTTTATAAGCAGCGTCATAGGTCTGAGATTTATCATACCATTTTTTTCCGTCGGTTGTACAGCAACACTCAAAACAAGTGTTAGTTTGATCTGTTCTATCCTGAATAAACGGTGTATGGAAAATTATATAGCATAATTTAAACATATTATATTATACTCATTAAATAAATCGTACATAAATAATTTAAAAAATCGTCTGCTATTGGAAGCACGCGGCCATAGGAAAACATGTTTTTCAAGGGTAGAGCTATTTATCTCTTTATATATTCCTGTAAAACACATCTTTTAGTGGAATGAAAGAAAATCTAAAGTTTTTAACGACAAATGACAGTATTAGTTTGTCTAATTAGTGGTACGTTCAAGGACCGATTTAATCAATATGCGGGGAGATCCCCTTCTTGGGTTATTTCCCTCGCGCCTTGAGACACTAGAGGCAGTGCGAATCGGCTAGCCTCCCGCGTACAGTGAACTCGGGCTCCCTCTGGCGGTGCTGCCTCTTGGCATGACCGAGAAGGGGCTTGGTTCAAACAAACTTAATTGGTTCGTTCAATTTCGAAAACTAGCACTTCATTGGTGCAAAAAGAATCTTAATATAGATCTTGGGTCATGTGGTGCATGTGACGTATTACAAATAATCATTACCTATCCGCCACTGACTTCTTTGGAGTTCCTTTAAGCTAGTATTTCATAATTTGGTATAATAATTGCGCAACATGGCTACAAAATAAAGCAATAACTGATTGTGTAAGGCAGTTTTATTTCCTGATATTTCTTGATATTAATCTTAAGTCTAAATTCTTCAAACTGTCAAAAATTGGCAGTCGAGTCATAAGTTGATAAGATATGTTCCTTCCATAAGTTTGTCACTGGATACAAACTGGAGCTTGTCATGAAGTGACGTAGGTCATAGATTCTGGTAAAGCGACCCCTGGTGAGACGCTGTCAAAGGCTTAGTAAGTTCAGACTAAATAGGACCTAGATGGAAGTCCTGCAAAATTAACCACCACCGAGTGTAGGACTTCAATTCTCGCTTCCGTCGTTCTCGAACTAGCTCGAGCTGTAAGTCTCTAGCATTAATAAGTATAGGTTGTGTCAACCTTATGGAAAATATCTTATAAACTTATGGTCGAGCATATAAATATTGCAAGTTTCAAAGAAACTGAAATTAAGTGAAAAGTTTCCGTTTGATTTTGATCGATCTGTGTTGTAACTTCTTCTTATTTTAAGAAAGAATGTCACGTGACCCCTTATTATTATTGGGGTTAAATCTTTTAAAATGGGTTAGTTAAGCCCACATAAAAGTTTCACTGTAGTTAGTTAATTACAGCCTATCGGCCATAAAAGAATTTTACTTGGTTAGGTGTCATTTATTGCCTCGGCGACAGGCTTTAAGGCGTTGACTTTTGAATTGTATTTTGTACGGTAACTTTTGTTAAAAAACAAAAAAGGGGAATTTACTAATATTCTTTTTTTTTCGTGTGTGTTCTCTTATTCAATATTGAACAATCACGCATAATTTCACTTTCGTTGCCTTAGAAGTCGTAAATATTCTAAAGGAGTTTTCGTTTTTTTTATGTTTTTGTTTTGCAACTTCTTTCTTTGAGATTATGGTAATTTTAATTTGCATAATTTTGAAGAGGATTAAAGGAAAATTCCAGATTAGAACATTTCCTTTCAGGAAGTTGTTTGATTGTACGTTTGCTTGCTCTTTATGAACAGTCACAATTCGTTAATTTCCGAATTTGATTTACCAAATTGTAATCATGATTGATATCTGTAACATCAGGGATAAATTTAATTTTAGAAGTAGGAATGGAGAACAGAGTAATCTGGGCGCGCGTCATAGTCCCCCCGGGAAGGAGGGGTATGAAAGAAGAGGCTGGTCATAGCGACAGTGGTAAAAAGGAATTAAGAATTTTTCGGCGTCACCGCCAGCAACGTCATCAAAACGTAGCTTAAGTGAGCCAATAAGATAATTTAAACTTTTCGTTACGTGTTGAAGGGAGGGGCTCTATACTGGGCTATGAGTCGGGCTAGAAACCTTTTCCTCACGTATTTAAATTCTGACGTCTTTCTAACTGCAATTTCAAAGGTTGGTAGCAACTGAGGTCGGGTGCGCACGTTAGGTTCAACGGGCAGCGAAATAAATTATTCGCGTTGTAAAACTCGTCATGCAGATTTTATGGCCCTCTGTCGTCATCTTTCATGGGGGTCTGACGCCTAGGATCCTGTTACGGAACTTAATTGCACGTATCTTCTTTAATGTTTCCGATAATAAATATTCACTATAATAAATAAAACCGAAATGGTTCTGGTCGGAAACTTTCCTTTAAGAGGTTGAAAGATGTTTACTCGTGGTACTTCAAAATAAATAAATAAATGAATAAATAAGTTTATAAAAATTATGTTTGAATTTGCATTTTATGCTTAGATTGTTCTTAATACCAATTTTCTAAGGAAGTCAAGGTAATAAATTTGTATTATAATGAAAATTATTTTTAAAAAAATCATATGATGAGGATTTCTAAACAATTAAAGAATCACAATAATTATTTACAAGCTTAGTAAGTTAGTGGGACAATAAATTTTTGAACACATATTTAATTTCTAATTTAGTTACCAAATATTTTCTTTTATTTGAAAAGTACTATGTTTCTATGTTTTAATTATAATTTATTTTTAATAATTTATTATTAAAATCATCTCTTCCTAGAAAATGATTTTTTTTAAAGTAATTAAATATATGAGTTGAACTAACATATTATAATTATTTAGTCATATCTTGCAAACTAGATTTTAAGAATCTTAAACCATTATACAGATAAGTCTGCCATAAATTAAGGGGGATGTTCTTTGAGTTATTTTGAGTCGAAAATGTTCTTTGACGTTTTGCCGTCCGGGCCACTGTTTTCGAGTTATGATTTGAGTATTTTAGGGATGACCCCTTATTTAAATTAGCAATCATTGTCTTTCACTTTCTTAATTAAATTTAAGGGGTCATCCGTAATATACTTTGGACAATCTTAACTTGAAAACAGTGGCCCGGATGGCGAAATGTCATCGAAATTACATTTTTGACTCAAAATCGACCAAAAGAACATTCCCCTCAATTTATGCCAGACTTATCAGAATAACCCTCTTATAAACTTTTCATGAAATAAACACTCGAATGTTTGTCAAAAGGGTAAACTTGGTTGATAAAAATATAAAAACTAAAGATGATTGTATTTCTTAGGTTGTCGTCAACAAAGACGAGCGCCTGTATCGATTAAAAGAAACCCGCTAGAGAAACATGGGTCTCTGGTCCGATGCATGGTCCCAGCTCAAGCTACTACTGCACAAAAATTTCTTACTACGATTCAGATCACCAGTGAGTACAAAGTTCAAAATATGCTTCTCTATTAGATTCCTTACATCAAGAGCTTTGATATGAGTATAAACACGATGGGGTTAAGGCTGATAGAACAATCGATGCCTCAGTTAAGTCTTTCTCAGAGACCTTGAAAAATTTGTGGTCCGAAACCTAGCGATTTGATACCTGTGACATTTGATTTATTGCATCAAGAGCTAATATAATAATTGTTCATGTCGGTGCCCGTTAAGGCAGGATTTTCTTAAATTTGTAGCCGCCATTTTCCAAGATGGCCGCGGAGTAGAAATTTCTTTGATGTTAGTAATAAATGTTCCGGAATATGCCGGTATTTTTTTCCATTTATAGCCGTCATATTAAAGATGGCCACTTAAGAGTAACAATTCAATACCTAAGTCTCCAATATGGCCCTAAATTTGTATATTTGAAAGCTAGAAATGAGACAAACATAAATCTGTGAATCTTACCCAAATTAATTCGAATTTGCAAAATTGTCTAATGTCTTTCGTGACTCGGGGAGACTTAAAAAGACCTTAACCCCAGCTTATTTCTACCAATTTCAAAGCTTAAAACGAGACGCGGATCATGGTAATCATTACAATATCTCAAGGGTTGAATATATTAAGCTTTTTTATCTAACCTAAACGATTCAAATCACTCGTAACTTAGTAATTAGGTAACACCAATAAAAGGACGTTAATCACGATCACGACATTAGCTAACCCTTTGAAACCAAGCTCCCGATATTACACAAAATGTACAGAATGGAAGAGATCGGAGTTAGTCTTATTTTGTCTGGATATCGCCGTACTGCCGACGGAAGAAATCGGTATACTAAACTACAGACCTACGTAATTGAGTGTAAAATTGGTAATAAGCAAGATTTCACCTGGACTTATCAATTATCATCTAATGAATAATTATAATAAGCAAGATGCTCTTAATCTGTTAATAACACTCTGACAACTTAATATAAGCCCTGCCCCTTAATATACATGTATAAAATTAAAGATTAGTCTTAAGGCAAGTCAAATTACTTGCTACACATAATACGTAATTAAGAAGTGATATCTAGTTTAAGAGGGAGAAGGTATAAATTCGGCATATTTCTAGCTTTATCTCCAGTTCAAACGTATAGGGTCCGGAGTTAATCCCCGCCCCTAAATTACAACCAGCATCTCATTGGTTCTTGAAAACTCACGTCAGCGCGACGCGAATGACGAAAATTGTGTATTTTCTGACTGAGGAGAGGCGAAATAGTTCGGCCTCCTTTTACGTACCCCCTTGTATTTTGAAAGGGGGACTGGGACTATGGCGCACGAATACATAGGTATCTTAGACCTTCTCCCTAATAAACTAGATATCCCTTCTTGACGTAACAAATTACCCATACAATGATAACTGATAACTCCTGGTGAAATCAAACGCTTGCTTGCTCATCTCTAATTGCACTCCCAAACCTTCAGTTTCATAGGTCTGAAGTTTACCATACCGATTTCTTACATCGGCAGTATCGCGATACCCAGAAAAATAAATGTCTGCCTGTCTGATCTGTACCACACTGTTATAATAAATGTGGAAATGCCAATTTATAAAGGTCGTGATTAACTAATAACATAACCGAATTCATGCCTTCCAAAAGTAGGTCTTTAGTAGCAAAGTCGAATAAATGGCATTGACATTACGCTCCCGGAATATTAATAGAAATCGAGTCTCAATCTCCAAATGTTTCTTTTTTAACCCGAAAAAAAAGAAGTTTAATTTCTTCCGATTTTGTCACGGTGTATCGCGTTAACCTTTTATTAAAACTACTTCATGAATGCTAGGCACGTATTCGGTCATTTAAAGGGCTAGAGGCACTTTACATACCATAATGGCTTTCGCAGTTTGAAATATTTAAAATTTAGCAATTTTCCTATATAATTTTGTTTTGTCAAATCGGAAAACATTTCGAAAATTAAATTTAAAATAGGCAATTTGAATCGGGGGTTATAACGTCATAACTGTGTCGTATTCTGGTATGAAATAACTGTAGCTCGTAACTGGTATTAAATATATTTCGATCTAAATAAGAGAAGGGACGGTTTTAATCAAATTTATCAAAAATTAAATTTAAAATTGGCAATTTTACTAGGGGTTGATGACGTCATAACTATGTCGTATTCTAGTATGAATTATCTGTAACTCGCGACTGGTGTTTAATATATATCTGGGCCTAAATAAGGGAAGAGTTTGAATCAAATACATCAAAAATTAAAATTAAAATTAAAATATTCAATTTGACTGGGGTTATGTATTACGTCATAAGTGTGCACATTTTGTACGAAGTATCTGTACCTCGCGACTGGCTTTTGCTCCATCATGGATTTATAATGAAAGTGTTAGGTTCAATTACTAGTCATGGACTTCACTGACGTAACTAAAGCAAAACACAGTGACATCATAACTGTGTCGTTAAGTTCTGAGTGTTGCCAACTTTAAAAATTTAAACTTTCCTTTTAAATCTACTAGAAGAAAAATATTTTAATTGGTTTGTATATACTACTATCCCTTTAGATCTGGTTTTTGCAATTCCAAATTCAGTTAGAAACGTGTATTTTGTTGCAAAATATTTTTAATGAAAGACGATAGAATATGGTTTAATTTCGGGCCTAGGGTGGTTTATCTTGGATTAGATTTTTTTTCGGTTCAAATTTGACACTTGCGACATATCTACGCATGAGAGTGTTGAAAATGCAAAAGATTTTTTAATAGTTTAAATTGATAATACGATGTAAAAATTAATAAAAACAAAAACCCCAGAAACTTTTTAATTAAAACAAGCAATAATAAATACGGGTTTTTTTTCCTAAAATTCAGAGATCCAATCCTCAACGTGTAAATAATAATTAAATTAGCTTTCTGTAATCCATACGTTTGATGACGTTGTTAAAGAGGCGTCTCCTTTAAATAAGACCCGCCCTTTGGGAGTCCAGTGAGGTCTGTCTGCTATTAATTCACGCTTATTTTAATAAATTCATTCCTGATAGCCTAAACTAGTCAATTCGGAAAATTCGACGAATTAAACATAATTGGCTTTAAAAGTCGTGAAGAAAAAGCTCTAGTCCATTAGCAACTTCATTTTCGTCTCTCTTGCACAAAGATTTGCATATTAAGCGGTAATTTTAATAATATGCATAATAAGCAAGGAAAAAATAATAGAATTTTAGTTTTAAAGTTGCGCCAAGTACATGCAACTAAATGTTTTTGCCAAATTTCCTTCATGTCTAATAATTAGAAAATATATTGTTTGGACAATAAAGGCCTAAGGACAAGGTGTATACTTTTGGATTTATTTGTTCGAATTTAGATAAATTGATATTTTATGACATTTAATTTATCTTGTGCAATTTGAATTTCGACGGTAATAGGGTCTTAAGTGATTCTAAATACTTGAAACGTAAAAATTAATCCCAAGTTAGTTTGTACAAGGAAGATAGCGACAAGGGTTAAAAGGAACTACGTATTTTTCGCCCATCCCCGTCAGCAACGTCATCATAAGTAGTTTAAGTGAGCCAATAAGATAATTTAAAATTTTCGTTACGTGTTGAAGGGAGGGGCTATATATTGGGCTATGAGTCGGACTGAAGTAAATACTAACGGTTCTCTATCCGGCTTCTAAAACTACATGGATCCCTGGTTAAGTGTAGTTGAGGAAGATTTTAAAGTAATTAATATGGGTTTGGTATTTTAAAGTATTGAGCCGCCAGGAAGAGGTTCAAGTTCGATTAGACAGAATTTTTCCTTGTTAAAAAAAACTTTAAAAATTGGCCTTGCCGATAACTATCTAGCGTCACAATGTCAAGTTGGCGTATTTAGAGATTTTTAGCCAAAAGTTTCCTTGTAATCGAATTTTCCTCATTTGAAAGCGTACACCTAATACCATACCTAATAGATTATTTATATGACTTATATATTATATAAGTTAGGTTATCTTTAATATAAAAGCTTTTTAACTTGTCAGTTACTAAGTTGAGGTGAAATCACGTGGGCTTTTCACGTGTCACTGTACCACCAACGGTATCCGTTATCAGGGTCATTTTAACACGCTGTCTACTCTTCTGAGGGTTGTTTTGCCGCATTTCTAAAACTGATTAAAATAAAATGCTTAGACTTAATTCTTTCTTAATGAAATTGAAAAGGCACATACTGAATAGTTACTTGTTAATTTAAAAGCATTCCAAAACGTACTTCACTGTAGTTTATTAATTATTAGAGTTAGTGGAATACCTAAAACTCAATGCTTTTCTATGGAAAGCTAAGCCTAAAACTGTATTTATTTTTCGTTCAACATTACGGATGGGTGTCAATGTCATGTTTTCGTGAAGAAAAGTTCATCACAAGGGTTAGAGGGAGAATAATTAATGTTTTCTCGTGTCTAGCAAGTTAATTAGAGTCATAGGACTAAATCTTAGCTTATTTGATGCTATCGCAAGAATGTTACATTATTACTAGAAAGAGCATATCAAATAATGAATATTTAAAATTGGAAACATGTATCCAACCCATCTACAATATTAAGGAAGATACGAGCAATTAAGTTTTTCCTTACTATGAAACCCTATTGGATGAACGCGTCACGTGGTTCTAGTCGTACAGTAGAATTTTATAACCATACAGAGTGGCCTCACGTGCGAGAAAATTTAATTGCTTGTATCTTCGTTATATTGTCCAATTTGAAATATTCATTAATTTATATGCTCTATTGAACAAAAAAGGAAAAAAAATCTAGCTCGTCGTTTTGATTTAATGTATTGAATTTTAATTAGCTATGTTATCCAGTATAATTTTTAAGATTAGTTTGATTAATAAATGCTTCAGATATCAATAAAAATATTTAATTTAGAAACTTTTTTAATTAATCCCTTCAAATATCCAATAAAAATATTTAATTTAGAAAATGTTAATTTAACACTTGAGATATAAAATAAATATTAATTTGGTGAAATGTTATTAAAATTCAGATAAAATAAAAATATTTAACTGAGAGAAAAACGTTAAAATTGCTTCAGATACATAAAATATTTAATTAGGAAAAAAAACAATCATAATTAAAATTTAATCTGTCTGTTGTTTAAAGCCAATAACAAATAAACTTTAATACTATAAATCTGGTGCCCCTTTGTAGTTCACCGAAATAATGAATGAAAATCGGGAAGAAAAAAATTAAAAATCAAAATCAAACGTTACAATGAGCGTTTTATTTTCCTTACAATTCCAAGTCTGGGTCATTTACTCCAAGTGGCTTCCTTTAGAGTAACTTCGCCGTACCCGCTAACTTACTGATCCACTTAAATGAACAAGAAAAAATAAAAAAGTATTTGACATCACGCTTTAAACTTAGCGTGAAATCTGCCGACCATGTTCATTCCACTATCAGGATGTATTGTCTTAAATTTATGGAAATTAATGCAAATGATACCGTTAAGATGGCAGTGAAGCAGAAACGAGCACCGTTTTACATTTGATGCAAAGGTTAGATGAAATTGATAAATCAAGTTGTTCCAGCTACAAAGCTCCTAAGTTCCAAAATATTCGAAACTTATAATGGGATTAATTTATTAATAACCAGAAAATTTTTAATAGTTATACTAACTATAATGGTTATACATGGTGGGTAGTTCACAAAAAATTCTATAGAGCTTAGTTCCAAATTAGTCGAAACTTCTATTACAGTTATTAATTACTAACTAGAAAAATTCTAATAGATCTACAACTATTAATGGTTATACATGGTGGGAAACCTTTATATCCGGCCGTATCTGTCAGTCTTGTATACTAAATTTTACTGAAAAAGGTTTTTGGTTCTGAGCTCCAAAATCTGAAAACTTTTTGGTAATTTATATTGGTAAATTACCGTTAAGATAGGATGGTAAATTACCGACTCACATCTCTAGTTACAAACACGTGATATAACAATCTGAGCATTTTATATTAGCTATTTGAAGTCTTACAATTCTTAATAAACTGTAAACAATGCGAGGACTAAACAGCTAACGAGTGTACAATGATTACCTGACAGACATAGATATAAAATCCATAAACCCCTAACTTCCAGACTAGTTTTCGTCGACGCATACGTTTAATGGTGGCATGAATTTTCGATTTCAAGAAATTTCCCTTCGTAACCGGATTGTGGGGGTCTATTTCCGCGAGCCATTTGACCAGAGCTATTTTTAAGAAGGCGTTGACCCTAAGTTGATCGACCTACATTTTTTCCTAAAAGCATGATTAAAGATATCCCACTTTTTATTTTTCTTGCCGGGATACACGAGGAGCATTATCTGACGTCGTATATTTAAGTTTGCATTCTTTTATTCAACACGCACGAGACACGTGGTACTCGTTCGTTTTTATGGGTTTAAGTACGAGATGACATGACACCTGAAATTATAGCAATGCCCATGACATTTTTGGTGAAGTTTTTCCAACGGATGCTCTCTTGACAGTTCTCAAAACATTTCTTTAATCGAATTAGATTTAATTTTCGGGTTTTTTTTATCAATTAAATATAATTTAACTTTGCTAGTGATAGGAACAAACCGATATGATATCGGTATCGGTGAACGATATGGCCCTTTAACCGATATATATCGGTTCAAGCTTAATTTCAGATTTTTACCGATTTATTGGGTTCGAGGTTGTTTTGCCCAGTGAATTTGGTTAAAAAAATATATCACTTCAACATGTTAACTCAGGGAATTCGACGAAAAATTAATTACCACTTCAACATGTTAAAGCTTAGTGAAATTGATGAAAAATAATACCACTTCAACATGTTAAAGCTTAGTGAATTTGATGAAAAATTAATTCACTTCAACATGTTAAAGCTTAGTGAATTTGATGAAAATTTAATGCACTTCAACATGTTAACGCTTAGTGAATTTGATGAAAAATTAATAACCACTTCAACATGTTAACGCTTAGTGAATTTGATGAAAAATTATATCACTTCAACATGTAAAGCTTAGTGAATTTGATGAAAATTAATATCACTTCAACATGTTAAAGCTTAGTGAATTTGATGAAAAAATTAATGCCACTTCAACATGTTAAATCTCATAGAGATTTTAATGAGTATCTGTAGCCATAAGATCTTTCAAGTTGAAAAGAGGGGAGAAAAATAACAGGCTCTTTGAATTTTCAATTCAAATTAGTTAAACGAGTATTAAGTTTTGTTAAATTAGACGGAACGAAATTTAAAATTAACAACGTCTATGGTATTAGGCCTACACGTTTTCCTACAATTACCTTAATTATTTCTATAACACGAACGAACATTTTTAGTTGTTCTCATGAAAGGCGATCTGGTCGAATTTCAGACATTTTAAAACAGTAAACACTTTGAAACTATTACTAATGGATACACATAGCTTCGTTACTTTCACAATAAAAATTAAATATAATAATATTTTGCAGAGAGAGAGAGCCTATAACTAAAATAACAAAAGTTTAAAACGGCCAAACAAGGAATTCAAATATTTAACAAGAAATGTTAGTTGTTTTCTATTACGACTGTCATTAGCTACGCCATTAAATTTAAATTTCAAGACGTGAAAACCCACTGTCATCTTTACATGTAAACGAAAGCGCCTCGAATCTTTGGGTAATAAATAGGAAGTTTACTCTATTTTTATCAAAAATACATGCCATGCCAGCCACCTTCTCCAAGAAAATATATTTATTTAGGCCCGGAGCAACCGGCGCCGCCGCTGAAAGTTGGTTGCTTATACTACAATAAAACATTAATTATTTTTTTTAAAAAAT
>JAEQBA010005101.1:0-24159 GCA_019434445.1 Phalangium opilio | reverse complement strand
TATTTTCCAAATAAGTGACCGCCTTTCCAAAATATGTTGTTTATCATCCCAAATAATGTTACGCCTTTTCCAAAATATTGTGGTTTATCTTCATTTAATCTACGCAATTTAGCAAAATATCGTTGTTTATTTTTAAAATTGGAGCTTGCTTCAAATATTTTTCTATCCTGGTATGAGAACTTCTAATGTTTCAGTGGGTGTTTAAAATTTCATAGCTATATTTCCGCAGTATGTGCTCCTTGATTTCCGTCGCGAGTCATTATTATATTTACCCCCCCCCCCGGGTAGTTTTTCAAGATCGAGGGCAGAATGTTTAGGCGCGTAGCGGTCTTAATGGCGGTAAGTACATGCAATTTTCAAATTTCAAATTTTTTTAACCAACTTGCGGCGGGTTAAGAATTTTTTCACTATTTTTTCCGAACACCCCGTGGCCTATTAGTCAGAATCAAGTGTTGGTTGGGTTAGGTAGGTAAAGAAATCCTACCACCAGATGCATAGTAAAGTTAGAGAAATTCCACACGTAGCGACAAGTTTTTATTGAATCTTACATTGTACCCTCTTCTGTCGTTTCATGTGCCAAAAAGTAAGTCTTTGCTCTTCCACATATTTATTTAAATGTTTTAAAGCCTGATTGCTGAAGCGTTTCTCATAATCTCCAGTAATTTGGATATGTGCTATGTTAAAGCAAATTGTTAAAGAATCCGGAAGAAATCTCAAGCCCCTTATCGAGTCTTAGCTGCCTTTAAAATATCAACTGCAGAAATCAAGGACTGTCACTGTGGATGCCCTAATGGGCAAGGAAAAACATGTAACCATGTGTTGGCATTGTTAAAATTGTTGCAAGTTTTGAAAAAAGGATACTCAGAAGCCCCTCCCGAAGTGACATGTACAGAACTGCCACAAGCCTGGAATAGACGCAGAGGATCATCCATCGGAACTTTCAATGTTATGGATGAGGATTGGAGAAATCCAAAAGTTGGTGGCAAAAATGAATCAATAGGTTGTAAAATTTATGATGCCAGAAAATCAAAACGGAGCCAAAATGATTTGGTTGAAGCGAACACAGCATTGATAGGAAAACTACGAAAAGTTGATGAACCACTAGCCTCATTTCTGGAATCTGGAAATTCACCATCACAGAAATGGGTAGATGTTAAATTTGGATCATGCCAGGTTGGTTCACCATTGAGCTACCAGCTTTCATTCAAACCGAGTGGATACTTTCTTCTACATTCACTAAATGTTTCTCAACCAAGACACCACACTTTCACATTAAATGTTCATATTGGTGAACATTTTGAAAGATGGTGCCTTGAGAGGGACAAACTTGGTTTTTCAAATGAAAAATTTGCAGAAGTTTTATTACACAATTTTTATGTTTATTTAAAGCTCATTCTAACCTTACACAGTTTTATTTTATATAATATTTGTTAAATTATTAGTTGTAATTTGCCCGTGAAGACGGTTTTGGTGCACTCATCAGCCCAAACTGTTGCACAAGTAGCAACAAAAGCAAGCCAAACGAAAGGTTTTTGTGACCCTTTAAAGGATCCTGCGTACACCCTCGATTTTTCTATGCAAACTGAAAATGTGGGTTATTTCGATGCCTCTACAAGTACTGAGCATACATACATGAAGCACCTGGTTTCTCAAACGTATTTAAATTATTCAGAAGGTAGGTTTTGATACTAAGCAAAAACCAACATATTACTAAATATATTTTTATACGTAAAGCAAATCCCAAACCATCACCGTCTTCACAAATAAAATATGGCCCTGCAATAGAATCTCCAATGGGATCAACACCGTCCCCAGGGAAACAAAAGAGACTTTTCTCTACTCCAAAAGCGAAAAGATGCAGGATAAATTTAGATGAACTTTGGCAGTCACCTATGTAATTATTTCCTTTACATAATGAAACATTTTACTAGAAGCCTCATAGTTTATATATTTTTTTAGCATGGCAAAAGACGTTTTTGTGGATAACCCACATACGTTAGACACCGTAACTGAGGTCCCATGTGACATAGTAGATGCTGAAGACGAAGAGGTCGAAGAGTAAGCTAATATTTGTGTATTTGGTTTGAAATGCAACTAATTTTTCTTATAATAAGACGTGAAAATGAAAATGATGCACTAAATTTTTTAATGAATTTACTGAAGAAGATGATGTAATGATAGTCACATATTATTTACCTATGCCAGATAGTTTGTTTATATTGTCTATTCAATATAGGGGGAAATGCCACCTGATGAAGCTATGGATGAGTCCTTAGATGATTTGATCATAGAAGAAAACGTATAAAATTTTTACAGAGTTTAATTCATTCAGTTCAGTTAATAAATCCGCTATTAAATTCGAAAGGCACCAGCCGACATCAGGAACCCCGGATCATTAACAGAAGAAATCCTGAATTCCTCCCTGGTTATCGTCAATTTGAACAGCTTGACCGCTCTCGTTGAAAAGGCTTATGGCAAAAAATGTCAAAATTTTAACTGCAAAGAGCCACTGAATTACACAAAAAAAGAAGAAGGGAGTGCTATTGTGTATAGCTGGTCTTGCGCTAGAAACGACGGTCCTCGTCATACGAAGGTAAATTTTTCAACAAGAAATTGATGTTAAAATTTTAGATTTAAAAGTTATACTGATATGGTTATGACGATAGGGAAAATGGTCTACCCAACCCATGCTTCATGGGCTTCGGTCGGGCAATTTATTGCTAGCAAGCAGCATACCACTCTCTGGTAATATGTATGGCAAAACTTATGCATGTAGCTAAAATCAAATTTTTTGGGAAAGACACCTACTACAGGTTCGTACTTATAAATTAGATGTTTTGCTGGGTAACAACAATGTATAAATTTGTCATTTATATAGATACCAAAAGCATCTAATAATCCCAGCTGTGGATCAGTTCTATACTAAGATGCAAAAAGACACTTTTCAACTATTGTCAGGAAAAACTTTGGTTTTAGCTGGTGATGGAAGAAATGATTCACCTGGGCACACTGCCATGTATTGTACATACACGTTAGCAAATTGTGAAACCCAAAAAATTCTAAGTTTTTGCAATCGAGATGTGCGTCATGCAGATGGTAAAAGTACAAATATGGAAATAAAAGGTTTGAGAATTGGTGCCCAGGAAGTAACTGCGGCCACAGAAATGTAATCAGAATTAGTTACGGATGGACATATCCAAACAGAAGCTGCAATGAGTAAGTATTTATGTTGATTTATTCATTTAAAAAAAAATAAAATGTTGTGATAATTCAGAGAAAAATGGCACCCCAAATGGTATTTTCCCATACAATGTCAAGCACTCTTTTGACGTTTGGCATGGTGGCAAACTTTTTTTGAAAGAAATATTGGAGGTTATTATAATATTTCAGGTTATAAGTTTTATAACTGATAATGAAAAGAGCTTTATTTATACCAAATGAAAGCGATCTCAAACTAAAGGTAACGAGGCGCTGGCACACTAGGCTCCGCATCTAAGGAACCATTTCTGGTATTGCAGCAAAGTTTGCGAGGGTGATGAAATGGACATGAAGGTATAAAAGTGACAAGTTCTAAGGTTTAATTCTACACTTTGATCAATCTTTGCCATATTTAAATAAAAGGAGCTTTGGTCACCGAAGCTGTGAAAGTGCACTTTCAGTTTTTGTGCTTTAAAGGCCAAAACTTGCTATCTACCTTTTGAAAATCGTTGTTGATCGTGGCAAATGCCTTTAAGCAGACTGTTAAAACACGTTTTACCTTCTATGAGGGCAGAACAACGAGTAAAATTTGTTTACTGGCGGTTTGCCCCGCTATAACCCTAAACTCCAATATTCCGCCAGTTTTTGGCGCCCTTTCTTTGAATGACTGTGGCAATGGCAAAGAATATAAAAGTAAGGAATGGAAACTCTTTCTTCCCCTGCCTTCCACAGTATATGGAAAACATCTGAAGGGCTCGGTGGACTGTGATTGGTTAGTTTTCCTAACTCTCAGAAATGCTTTGGGATACCACGTGGTACTCACTGGAAGTCTAGAGCCAAACAAAAGATCAAAAACATGGTATTCCAGACCTCTTTTGCAACAGAAAACATATGGATATTTGCCTGAAATACTGAAATTAATTGTTAATGAGAGATCAAAATTCGAGGTATGTTTTGAATCCAGTGCCTAATGGAGCGCCCTGCAGAGGGCTTATAGGTCAGGTTAGTTTTAGTTACCCAATTTTATATTACAGGGAAGTCTAAAGAAAAAAAATGAGCTGGGTCCAGATCACCTCCTCCGCATACATATAAACAGGTGCATGGTAGATCCACCAAGTAAAGAAGAATTAATCAAATCTCATCAAAGTAGATTCCAATGAATTAAGTGAAAATAAATGATCCACAAGAGTAATTAGATTCCTTTCTTTGGGTAAATCATATCAACTGATAGTAGGTATAGAACTTTCCATTAAATACTTGTAGCGAAACCAACGCACATAGGAGAGGCCTCCACGTTAGGTGTGTGTTGGCAAGAGGCAACACCAAACGGAGCCGTAGGTTAACCAACTCGCAGTGCCTCTAGTGGTGCTTCTTGGCGCCAGGATAAACACCCAACGTGGAGGCCTCTCCCCTTGTGTGTTGGCTTCTACTATGGCATTAATGGAATGGTCTATGAAACGAGTGGCAGAGAAACTGTCAAGCTGATTTCCACTCCTTTTGTACTCCCAGCTATACCATTATCTTTGATCTCAATGTCATCAGGCGGCCTACAGTATCTACCTAGATTTTCTACCCTTACCTCAGCCCTAAAAGATGTCCCACAACTGTATGTACTTTTATCACTCTATTTCTCGGGAATTCCTCACAAAAGAAAAATTGGGGAAGGGGGTGGGGAATAAGAACGCCATCGAGTTTCTATCCAAGCAATAGGGTTGAAAGCAGGAAGAAGATTGGCATGTGGGCTGGACTTTTACATCTTATCTCCTGTCTTTTAGAAATTGTTCCCTACTGACGCTGAGGTTGCTTCCAAAAATAAGTACAGGGGGGGTTTACCATGGCAACAAATAAACGGAGCAAAAATTTACTCAAAGAGCAACATAAGGTATGTTTATTTTCCTTTGGATTAAATTCCCTTACGGGACGATAGTGACGGTTTTGAGTTAGGCCTACACAACGCCCCTCGCTATTGTACACAAGGGACTAGTAGCGCGACCCCTCCTACGACCGGCCGAAAAGTTATTTTTCCAAGGGGGATCCGTTACAACCTTTGACTCCTGATTTCGGTAAAAACTTGTATATACAAGCTTATCAAACATTGTTCGCGGGTACCGGTATTCATTATAAAGACGACGGTAACGATATTACTCCGAAAGAGTTTGCCAACGGGTTAACTTTGTACGCTTTTGTTCTGACACCGGACCTATCGACTAGCGAAACAAACCACTGGAATCCCTTTAAACAAGGACAATTAAATTTGGACATAGGATTCGCTAAACCTTTGCCCGAAGCTGTAGTCTGTATTGTATACGCCGAATTTCAAAGAATGGTTCAAATCGATAAAAATAGAAACGTAATTGTAGATTATTAAAATGTCAGCAACTACCACCGTAAACATGATTCTCGCCTTATCAGATATGCCCAACTTTTTGGGTGTTTTCGCGTCAAATAGGTTACCCAACGTAACCAGACATCCCGCATCGTTAATTATAAATCTAGATCAGCATGACGAAAAGGGCTCTCACCGGGTCTCGGTTTTCATAGACCGAGCTCGTATAGGGTACTATTTCGATAGCTACAGGTTGCCACCTTTCTGCCTAGTATAAGATTTTTATCTTCAAACTGCAGAAAATGGACTTTTGGTAAACGACAACTTCAGAGGCTAGAAAGTAGCGCATGCGGGCAGTATAGCGCCCTCTATCTTATTCATAGAAGTAAGAAGAAAAGTACAAAAGCTTCCTAAAAGCTTTTACCGCAAATCGAAAAATTAACGATATGAAAATTGCTAAACAATTTCAAGATCATACACGCCGACTAAAAAAGTGTAAAAGGAGCTTATTTACAAACAAATTAGTGGAATTGTGCATGCCTTGTCAAGCAGCCGTTGGTTCAAAAATTCAGACCCGTTAATGGCTTTTTTCAGTCGTAAATGAGACTATTGCAGGGTTATCTAATCTCGAGCGACTGATTATTAGCCTTAGAATTCCCTTCATTCAAATACGAGATCTTGGCTGTGATTCGGAAAAAGGGTTAAAGGGCACCGTTGTTAATGTTCCTTGTAACGTGGACACGTCCTGTTCCGTTTTACCAAGACCGTCTGACAACACCCATACAATACAAGTGAAAATGCAGTATAATAACTCATTTTTATTTGAAATTGTGCGACCTTAGCTTATTTTAGCTGCGCTTAAAGCATGGTTTTCACTTGACCGAAAAAAACTACTTTGCAGCTGGACGTCAAACGTCAGATTTGCTTTTTACGTTGTCGCCCAGCGTTATAGCGTTTTCACCAAGCGTAGTTCCCGCAAGTAATGGAACCAAGGCTTAACAGATAAACTGAACACCGCACTAATTGCGGTTTCAAATCCCAGATATTTGCAGCGACAAAGGGCACGTTTCAAATCCCAGATATTTGCAGCGCCAAAGGGCACGTTTCAAATCCCAGATATTTGCAGCCCCCAAGAAACGTTTCAAATCCCAGATATTTGCAGCCCCCAAGAAACGTTTCAAATCCCAGATATTTGCAGCCCCCAAGAAACGTTTCAAATCCCAGATATTTGCAGCCCCCAAGAAACGTTTCAAATCCCAGATATTTGCAGCCCCAAGAAACGTTTCAAATCCCAGATATTTGCAGCCCCAAAGAAACGTTTCAAATCCCAGATATTTGCAGCCCCAAAGAAACGTTTCAAATCCCAGATATTTGCAGCCCCAAAGAAACGTTTCAAATCCCAGATATTTGCAGCCCCCAAGAAACGTTTCAAATCCCAGATATTTGCAGCCCCAAGAAACGTTTCAAATCCCAGATATTTGCAGCCCCCAAGAAACGTTTCAAATCCCAGATATTTGCAGCCCCCAAGAAACGTTTCAAATCCCAGATATTTGCAGCCCCCAAGAAACGTTTCAAATCCCAGATATTTGCAGCCCCCAAGAAACGTTTCAAATCCCAGATATTTGCAGCCCCCAAGAAACGTTTCAAATCCCAGATATTTGCAGCCCCAAGAAACGTTTCAAATCCCAGATATTTGCAGCCCCCAAGAAACGTTTCAAATCCCAGATATTTGCAGCCCCCAAGAAACGTTTCAAATCCCAGATATTTGCAGCCCCCAAGAAACGTTTCAAATCCCAGATATTTGCAGCCCCCAAGAAACGTTTCAAATCCCAGATATTTGCAGCCCCCAAGAAACGTTTCAAATCCCAGATATTTGCAGCCCCAAGAAACGTTTCAAATCCCAGATATTTGCAGCCCCAAGAAACGTTTCAAATCCCAGATATTTGCAGCCCCCAAGAAACGTTTCAAATCCCAGATATTTGCAGCCCCCAAGAAACGTTTCAAATCCCAGATATTTGCAGCCCCCAAGAAACGTTTCAAATCCCAGATATTTGCAGCCCCCAAGAAACGTTTCAAATCCCAGATATTTGCAGCCCCAAGAAACGTTTCAAATCCCAGATATTTGCAGCCCCAAGAAACGTTTCAAATCCCAGATATTTGCAGCCCCCAAGAAACGTTTCAAATCCCAGATATTTGCAGCCCCCAAGAAACGTTTCAAATCCCAGATATTTGCAGCCCCCAAGAAACGTTTCAAATCCCAGATATTTGCAGCCCCAAGAAACGTTTCAAATCCCAGATATTTGCAGCCCCCAAGAAACGTTTCAAATCCCAGATATTTGCAGCCCCAAGAAACGTTTCAAATCCCAGATATTTGCAGCCCCCAAGAAACGTTTCAAATCCCAGATATTTGCAGCCCCCAAGAAACGTTTCAAATCCCAGATATTTGCAGCCCCCAAGAAACGTTTCAAATCCCAGATATTTGCAGCCCCCAAGAAACGTTTCAAATCCCAGATATTTGCAGCCCCCAAGAAACGTTTCAAATCCCAGATATTTGCAGCCCCCAAGAAACGTTTCAAATCCCAGATATTTGCAGCCCCAAGAAACGTTTCAAATCCCAGATATTTGCAGCCCCCAAGAAACGTTTCAAATCCCAGATATTTGCAGCCCCCAAGAAACGTTTCAAATCCCAGATATTTGCAGCCCCCAAGAAACGTTTCAAATCCCAGATATTTGCAGCCCCCAAGAAACGTTTCAAATCCCAGATATTTGCAGCCCCCAAGAAACGTTTCAAATCCCAGATATTTGCAGCCCCCAAGAAACGTTTCAAATCCCAGATATTTGCAGCCCCCAAGAAACGTTTCAAATCCCAGATATTTGCAGCCCCAAGAAACGTTTCAAATCCCAGATATTTGCAGCCCCCAAGAAACGTTTCAAATCCCAGATATTTGCAGCCCCCAAGAAACGTTTCAAATCCCAGATATTTGCAGCCCCCAAGAAACGTTTCAAATCCCAGATATTTGCAGCCCCCAAGAAACGTTTCAAATCCCAGATATTTGCAGCCCCCAAGAAACGTTTCAAATCCCAGATATTTGCAGCCCCAAGAAACGTTTCAAATCCCAGATATTTGCAGCCCCCAAGAAACGTTTCAAATCCCAGATATTTGCAGCCCCCAAGAAACGTTTCAAATCCCAGATATTTGCAGCCCCCAAGAAACGTTTCAAATCCCAGATATTTGCAGCCCCCAAGAAACGTTTCAAATCCCAGATATTTGCAGCCCCCAAGAAACGTTTCAAATCCCAGATATTTGCAGCCCCCAAGAAACGTTTCAAATCCCAGATATTTGCAGCCCCCAAGAAACGTTTCAAATCCCAGATATTTGCAGCCCCCAAGAAACGTTTCAAATCCCAGATATTTGCAGCCCCCAAGAAACGTTTCAAATCCCAGATATTTGCAGCCCCCAAGAAACGTTTCAAATCCCAGATATTTGCAGCCCCCAAGAAACGTTTCAAATCCCAGATATTTGCAGCCCCCAAGAAACGTTTCAAATCCCAGATATTTGCAGCCCCAAGAAACGTTTCAAATCCCAGATATTTGCAGCCCCCAAGAAACGTTTCAAATCCCAGATATTTGCAGCCCCCAAGAAACGTTTCAAATCCCAGATATTTGCAGCCCCAAGAAACGTTTCAAATCCCAGATATTTGCAGCCCCCAAGAAACGTTTCAAATCCCAGATATTTGCAGCCCCCAAGAAACGTTTCAAATCCCAGATATTTGCAGCCCCCAAGAAACGTTTCAAATCCCAGATATTTGCAGCCCCCAAGAAACGTTTCAAATCCCAGATATTTGCAGCCCCCAAGAAACGTTTCAAATCCCAGATATTTGCAGCCCCCAAGAAACGTTTCAAATCCCAGATATTTGCAGCCCCCAAGAAACGTTTCAAATCCCAGATATTTGCAGCCCCCAAGAAACGTTTCAAATCCCAGATATTTGCAGCCCCCAAGAAACGTTTCAAATCCCAGATATTTGCAGCCCCCAAGAAACGTTTCAAATCCCAGATATTTGCAGCCCCCAAGAAACGTTTCAAATCCCAGATATTTGCAGCCCCCAAGAAACGTTTCAAATCCCAGATATTTGCAGCCCCCAAGAAACGTTTCAAATCCCAGATATTTGCAGCCCCCAAGAAACGTTTCAAATCCCAGATATTTGCAGCCCCAAGAAACGTTTCAAATCCCAGATATTTGCAGCCCCCAAGAAACGTTTCAAATCCCAGATATTTGCAGCCCCCAAG
This sequence comes from Phalangium opilio, assembly GCA_019434445.1. Classification (NCBI taxonomy): domain Eukaryota; kingdom Metazoa; phylum Arthropoda; class Arachnida; order Opiliones; family Phalangiidae; genus Phalangium; species Phalangium opilio. Next base: position 14,348 of record JAEQBA010005101.1, on the reverse strand, counting down.
AAACGTTTCAAATCCCAGATATTTGCAGCCCCCAAGAAACGTTTCAAATCCCAGATATTTGCAGCCCCAAGAAACGTTTCAAATCCCAGATATTTGCAGCCCCAAGAAACGTTTCAAATCCCAGATATTTGCAGCCCCCAAGAAACGTTTCAAATCCCAGATATTTGCAGCCCCCAAGAAACGTTTCAAATCCCAGATATTTGCAGCCCCCAAGAAACGTTTCAAATCCCAGATATTTGCAGCCCCCAAGAAACGTTTCAAATCCCAGATATTTGCAGCCCCCAAGAAACGTTTCAAATCCCAGATATTTGCAGCCCCCAAGAAACGTTTCAAATCCCAGATATTTGCAGCCCCCAAGAAACGTTTCAAATCCCAGATATTTGCAGCCCCCAAGAAACGTTTCAAATCCCAGATATTTGCAGCCCCAAGAAACGTTTCAAATCCCAGATATTTGCAGCCCCCAAGAAACGTTTCAAATCCCAGATATTTGCAGCCCCCAAGAAACGTTTCAAATCCCAGATATTTGCAGCCCCAAGAAACGTTTCAAATCCCAGATATTTGCAGCCCCCAAGAAACGTTTCAAATCCCAGATATTTGCAGCCCCCAAGAAACGTTTCAAATCCCAGATATTTGCAGCCCCCAAGAAACGTTTCAAATCCCAGATATTTGCAGCCCCCAAGAAACGTTTCAAATCCCAGATATTTGCAGCCCCAAGAAACGTTTCAAATCCCAGATATTTGCAGCCCCCAAGAAACGTTTCAAATCCCAGATATTTGCAGCCCCCAAGAAACGTTTCAAATCCCAGATATTTGCAGCCCCAAGAAACGTTTCAAATCCCAGATATTTGCAGCCCCCAAGAAACGTTTCAAATCCCAGATATTTGCAGCCCCCAAGAAACGTTTCAAATCCCAGATATTTGCAGCCCCCAAGAAACGTTTCAAATCCCAGATATTTGCAGCCCCAAGAAACGTTTCAAATCCCAGATATTTGCAGCCCCCAAGAAACGTTTCAAATCCCAGATATTTGCAGCCCCCAAGAAACGTTTCAAATCCCAGATATTTGCAGCCCCCAAGAAACGTTTCAAATCCCAGATATTTGCAGCCCCCAAGAAACGTTTCAAATCCCAGATATTTGCAGCCCCCAAGAAACGTTTCAAATCCCAGATATTTGCAGCCCCAAGAAACGTTTCAAATCCCAGATATTTGCAGCCCCCAAGAAACGTTTCAAATCCCAGATATTTGCAGCCCCCAAGAAACGTTTCAAATCCCAGATATTTGCAGCCCCCAAGAAACGTTTCAAATCCCAGATATTTGCAGCCCCCAAGAAACGTTTCAAATCCCAGATATTTGCAGCCCCCAAGAAACGTTTCAAATCCCAGATATTTGCAGCCCCCAAGAAACGTTTCAAATCCCAGATATTTGCAGCCCCCAAGAAACGTTTCAAATCCCAGATATTTGCAGCCCCCAAGAAACGTTTCAAATCCCAGATATTTGCAGCCCCAAGAAACGTTTCAAATCCCAGATATTTGCAGCCCCCAAGAAACGTTTCAAATCCCAGATATTTGCAGCCCCCAAGAAACGTTTCAAATCCCAGATATTTGCAGCCCCCAAGAAACGTTTCAAATCCCAGATATTTGCAGCCCCCAAGAAACGTTTCAAATCCCAGATATTTGCAGCCCCAAGAAACGTTTCAAATCCCAGATATTTGCAGCCCCCAAGAAACGTTTCAAATCCCAGATATTTGCAGCCCCCAAGAAACGTTTCAAATCCCAGATATTTGCAGCCCCAAGAAACGTTTCAAATCCCAGATATTTGCAGCCCCCAAGAAACGTTTCAAATCCCAGATATTTGCAGCCCCCAAGAAACGTTTCAAATCCCAGATATTTGCAGCCCCCAAGAAACGTTTCAAATCCCAGATATTTGCAGCCCCCAAGAAACGTTTCAAATCCCAGATATTTGCAGCCCCCAAGAAACGTTTCAAATCCCAGATATTTGCAGCCCCAAGAAACGTTTCAAATCCCAGATATTTGCAGCCCCCAAGAAACGTTTCAAATCCCAGATATTTGCAGCCCCCAAGAAACGTTTCAAATCCCAGATATTTGCAGCCCCAAGAAACGTTTCAAATCCCAGATATTTGCAGCCCCCAAGAAACGTTTCAAATCCCAGATATTTGCAGCCCCCAAGAAACGTTTCAAATCCCAGATATTTGCAGCCCCCAAGAAACGTTTCAAATCCCAGATATTTGCAGCCCCCAAGAAACGTTTCAAATCCCAGATATTTGCAGCCCCCAAGAAACGTTTCAAATCCCAGATATTTGCAGCCCCCAAGAAACGTTTCAAATCCCAGATATTTGCAGCCCCCAAGAAACGTTTCAAATCCCAGATATTTGCAGCCCCCAAGAAACGTTTCAAATCCCAGATATTTGCAGCCCCCAAGAAACGTTTCAAATCCCAGATATTTGCAGCCCCAAGAAACGTTTCAAATCCCAGATATTTGCAGCCCCCAAGAAACGTTTCAAATCCCAGATATTTGCAGCCCCCAAGAAACGTTTCAAATCCCAGATATTTGCAGCCCCCAAGAAACGTTTCAAATCCCAGATATTTGCAGCCCCCAAGAAACGTTTCAAATCCCAGATATTTGCAGCCCCCAAGAAACGTTTCAAATCCCAGATATTTGCAGCCCCAAGAAACGTTTCAAATCCCAGATATTTGCAGCCCCCAAGAAACGTTTCAAATCCCAGATATTTGCAGCCCCCAAGAAACGTTTCAAATCCCAGATATTTGCAGCCCCCAAGAAACGTTTCAAATCCCAGATATTTGCAGCCCCCAAGAAACGTTTCAAATCCCAGATATTTGCAGCCCCCAAGAAACGTTTCAAATCCCAGATATTTGCAGCCCCAAGAAACGTTTCAAATCCCAGATATTTGCAGCCCCCAAGAAACGTTTCAAATCCCAGATATTTGCAGCCCCCAAGAAACGTTTCAAATCCCAGATATTTGCAGCCCCCAAGAAACGTTTCAAATCCCAGATATTTGCAGCCCCCAAGAAACGTTTCAAATCCCAGATATTTGCAGCCCCCAAGAAACGTTTCAAATCCCAGATATTTGCAGCCCCCAAGAAACGTTTCAAATCCCAGATATTTGCAGCCCCCAAGAAACGTTTCAAATCCCAGATATTTGCAGCCCCCAAGAAACGTTTCAAATCCCAGATATTTGCAGCCCCCAAGAAACGTTTCAAATCCCAGATATTTGCAGCCCCCAAGAAACGTTTCAAATCCCAGATATTTGCAGCCCCCAAGAAACGTTTCAAATCCCAGATATTTGCAGCCCCCAAGAAACGTTTCAAATCCCAGATATTTGCAGCCCCCAAGAAACGTTTCAAATCCCAGATATTTGCAGCCCCAAGAAACGTTTCAAATCCCAGATATTTGCAGCCCCCAAGAAACGTTTCAAATCCCAGATATTTGCAGCCCCCAAGAAACGTTTCAAATCCCAGATATTTGCAGCCCCCAAGAAACGTTTCAAATCCCAGATATTTGCAGCCCCCAAGAAACGTTTCAAATCCCAGATATTTGCAGCCCCCAAGAAACGTTTCAAATCCCAGATATTTGCAGCCCCCAAGAAACGTTTCAAATCCCAGATATTTGCAGCCCCAAGAAACGTTTCAAATCCCAGATATTTGCAGCCCCCAAGAAACGTTTCAAATCCCAGATATTTGCAGCCCCCAAGAAACGTTTCAAATCCCAGATATTTGCAGCCCCCAAGAAACGTTTCAAATCCCAGATATTTGCAGCCCCCAAGAAACGTTTCAAATCCCAGATATTTGCAGCCCCCAAGAAACGTTTCAAATCCCAGATATTTGCAGCCTCCAAGAAACGTTTCAAATCCCAGATATTTGCAGCCCCAAGAAACGTTTCAAATCCCAGATATTTGCAGCCCCCAAGAAACGTTTCAAATCCCAGATATTTGCAGCCCCCAAGAAACGTTTCAAATCCCAGATATTTGCAGCCCCAAGAAACGTTTCAAATCCCAGATATTTGCAGCCCCCAAGAAACGTTTCAAATCCCAGATATTTGCAGCCCCCAAGAAACGTTTCAAATCCCAGATATTTGCAGCCCCAAGAAACGTTTCAAATCCCAGATATTTGCAGCCCCCAAGAAACGTTTCAAATCCCAGATATTTGCAGCCCCCAAGAAACGTTTCAAATCCCAGATATTTGCAGCCCCCAAGAAACGTTTCAAATCCCAGATATTTGCAGCCCCCAAGAAACGTTTCAAATCCCAGATATTTGCAGCCCCCAAGAAACGTTTCAAATCCCAGATATTTGCAGCCCCCAAGAAACGTTTCAAATCCCAGATATTTGCAGCCCCCAAGAAACGTTTCAAATCCCAGATATTTGCAGCCCCCAAGAAACGTTTCAAATCCCAGATATTTGCAGCCCCCAAGAAACGTTTCAAATCCCAGATATTTGCAGCCTCCAAGAAACGTTTCAAATCCCAGATATTTGCAGCCCCCAAGAAACGTTTCAAATCCCAGATAATTGCAGCCCCCAAGAAACGCTTCAAATCCCAGATATTTGCAGCCCCCAAGAAACGTTTCAAATCCCAGATATTTGCAGCCCCCAAGAAACGCTTCAAATCCCAGATATTTGCAGCCCCCAAGAAACGTATCAAATCCCAGATATTTGCAGCCCCCAAGAAACGTTTCAAATCGCAGATATTTACTTTTTTCAAAACCGATTTCGAGTCAAAGATATTTCTATTATTTCCAATTCGAGATATATCTAAACTAGATTAAATTCCTATTTATTTGCAATATCAAAATCTATTCAAATCCTTATATCTCAAACATGTCTACTCATAATAAACATTGCCATGAAACAAAGATTTCAAACCGCTATTTATATTTTTCAAACAAATTGGAATGGAGAAGTTACGTCTGGCGTGGCTTACAAGGCCAAGCCTACCGTACCACGATATTGAAATATTTAAAATATATTGAGCATTAATAGTACAAGTTCTTACGAAAATACTTTGCTTATTTCACTGCCTCCTATTCGTTCTACAGTAGTTAGTTTGTTTACACATAATGTTGAATTGTTTAAACTTCCATTGACATCAGCGAGAAACAAAGGTTTCTCTGTTCTTACTAAGAAAGCCGTATTTACGTTCCGAGAGCGCATTAAGGCTTCTCAGAGAAGTCCGCACTTCTCTCGGAACTTCATACTTTTAATTTAATTGAATTTAATCAACTTGAAGTCACTTTCATTGCAATAAAATCTAATTTCAACCCGTGTTAAGCGGCCCGGTGACAATGGAGTACCACCGTGCCGCGCGGTCTTCCGAGAAATGACAACGAAGAAATTATTGCTGAGTAACGTAGAGAGACTAGAGAGAGAGAGGCGAGAGGGAAAAATCGAGGAATGGCGATTCGTCAGCGTGCTTGCCAAAGCGGGGTATTTTAGAAGGGATAAGACACATTACCTAGAAAAGCATTACACTTCTCGTCTCCCGTGCAGGGTAGGATATAAGACAGGTTTACAAGTCCAAAACCAGTTTATTTATTCCAAAACTTGGGGTCAGTGGTCCCAGAGGCCACTTTATTAACTATGGTTTTTGGAAAAAATAGATGGTGGGACCAGTTTATTAATTCGGGGTTCATTATTAGAAATTTTCTAGCTCAACACATTTTCTTCCAATTCTACTCATAGGTAGTTAGTACTCCTTGGCTACAACTTCCCTTCAAAAGTTTTGCAGTCAATTGACTATTGATCTTGTCTAGCGTGTGTACTCTAGAATGAGTATAATAATGATAATAAAGTTTATTGACGGGTAAAAAAGAAAGCCAGAGGTTTATTGTGGCCCGACTCAGGTACAAACAAATTGGGGAAAAAAAGTAATAATAATAATAATAATAATAATAATAATAATAATTGTAGTCGACAGTCTTGACCATAGCCAGTACTAGTTGTCAGTAGTCGTATTAGGCAGTATGATTAGAGATGTGAGTCGGTAATTTACCGTCCGTAAATTACCGGTAATATACCAAATACCGCGTAAATTACCGTTTCTATCATACCGTAATTTTACAATGGTAATTTACCGGTAAATTACCATTGTAAATTACCAAACATTTTTACTACGCATTAAATGTTCATTTTACTCTTAAATGATCAATTATTTCTGTGTTTACTTCCAAAAAAGACTCTCCAGGCGCTATTCGCTAGCCAGTACCAGTGTGGAAAATAAGGCGGGGGCACAGGACAAATGACCAGTTTAAAAATTGCCTGGAGCAGTTTAAAAATTAAACCGGAGGGGGGTAAGTGATCCACGGGAACACTAAGAAAACTCAAGGGTAACCAGAGTTCAGACATTAAAACTCTAACATTTTCATTATCCTCTTCTTTAGTTTAGCAGACGACGTGCCCTGGCCAGTGGTCATGGATCAGTTTATTTATTCCAGGTCAGGGGGGGTCGCTGGTCTAATGTCCAGTTTAAAAAAATCCTTATTTCCCACCCTGATGTAAAGGTTCTATTATCCCCTCTGACACTATTTTACCCCGAAAAGCCGTAGCCGAAGCTCGAAGTCATTTAGAATATTTTAGCAGACGACGTTTAGGATGAATTCTCCTATTTCTTAAATTAGCCATATGCCTGATCAGCGCACATGGGCATAGCGGCCAAAATTGGAACTATCATAAGGATGAGTGGCACTCTATGTTAACTCCCTATAGGGCATAATAAGTCAAACCCTCGGAGATGCCATTACTCCATTTTATATGAGCTAAGAGCGGAAAAACGTATTTTATAAATTTTACACCTGTAAAATCTTTTAAAAAACACTTGGAACTTGTATTTCTACTTACTTTCGAGGAAATACCACCGTTTTCTGAAGTTAAGAGTCTTTTTTTTATACATTTATTAGTAATAAAAACATTTAAGGCGAGCTAAGCCTTGGTCATGGCCATAATGTAGATTTGCACATAGAGGTGAATCACTAATCTGCCGTGTTTTACAGACCAAGGCTTAGCTCGCCTTAAATGTTTTTATTACTAATAAATGTATAAAAAAAGACTCTTACCTTCAGAAAACGGTGGTATTTCCTCGAAAGTAAGTAGAAATACAAGTTCCAAGTGTTTTTTAAAAGATTTTACAAGTGTAAAATTTATAAAATACGTTTTTCCGCTCTTAGCTCGTATAAAATGGAGTAATGGCATCTCCGAGGGTTTGACTTATTATGCCCTATAGGGAGTTAACATAGAGTGCCACTACTTTAAGCTCATCCTTATGATAGTTCCAATTTTGGCCGCTATGCCCATGTGCGCTGATCAGGCATATGGCTAATTTTGGTGTATTTCGCGAATATGTTAGTAGTTTTGGGTGTAATATAGTGTTCCCCGTTTGCCGTGAAAGGCTGGCGAAGCTGGGTAAACGTAATCCTTGACTTGTAAATGATACTCGCGAAGTTTAACAGTAGTTTTTGTCGTTTTAAATAGCGCTGTTATAATTTTGTTACAATTTTAAAAATGGAGCTAAGTTTTATTATTGTTATTCGTACAATTAGGGAGCAATAAAGGTCTTTCAAAGTGAGATATAAATAGCCCATCCACTTACTCCTCATCTTTTCCAATGGGAAAGGAAAAGAACCAAGGCTTAATGATTATAAGCTTTGTTAATTAATTTATAATTAATAACGCGTCATTGAGGAATCGAGGAACCTCAGGGTAAGTCTTCTTTATTAAAATGTCTATCATTAGGATTTTAATTAAGTTTTCTACACTAATTTGGTTAATAAACTACCATTAGGACTATAGAGTAGTGGCACTCCATGTTAGCTACCCATAGAGCTTAATACAGTCAAAGGCAAGTAGGTGCCATTACTCTATTTGACCTTTAATTATTTCTACATTAAAGTGATTATGATTGTGAGTGTTCTTTTAAGCTGAACTAAGAGAGGATGAAACGCAAGAAAAGCCCATTGCTGCATCGTAAAAGCGGGGGCGGATCGGGGCCAGGAAGCGATGGTAGTAGAACGCCCAAACAGAGCACACCTCCGACCTCAAGTTCTTCTTTACTTGTAGTACCCAACAGTTCCGTGGTCTCGTCTTCGGGTACGCCCGCGCAAAGTCACGCCAACGCTGCTGTTCCCGCTGAAGAATATTTTAGTAGCGAGGAATTGACCGATTGGGTAAGAAGCCCCCCCCATTTTGGTATTAATGACATTATGAACCTTCCTTTGTACTTATTATTACCGAATAATTTGACTGATCCGGAAAATATTGATAAGAATGACATTTTTGACCAATAGAAGTCGCTGTAAGATTTGTGGGTGCGGTCGAAATATAAGCAGACGACGTTTCTCAATGAAATATAATTACATTGATCCGTTTTTTATATTGGAGCTGGTTTCCATACAAAATTAACCTCCGTTCATTGACAGAGCCGCAATTTGGGCCTGGAAAAGATATTTTGGCCCGATTCAGACGTAATTGGTCAAATTTTTTGAGAGTGTTAAGGGCCTTTTTATTCTCCTAAAGTTTCCCGTGCTCGTTGCCTACGGGTTTGTACTGGCAGTCTGGGATGTTAGAGTATTTTTGAAACTAGCCCTTGGGACCAGTGACCCCCCTCCCCCCCTCTAGTGTTCGAAATTATAAACTGGTCCCTGCTTTGGTTCTGGTTCTATAGATTTGCAATTGATAAAGTTTTCCCAAGGACCAGTAACCCCCACCTCTTGAATATAAAAAGTAGTCCGGCTCGGGCTGGCTCACGAAATTTTCACTTTCTAAAGAAATCTAAACTCAGGCTCAAATTTGATTATTTAAATAACGGGTCTCAGCTCAGGCTGGAGCTCATCGTTATAATAAGTTTGAGCTCAGCTTAGCATCGAGCTCAGCTCGGACTCAAATTTAATAGTTTGTAGCGGAACGCTACATTTGGGCCTACACAAACAACATCAAAACATATAGACTTACCAATTCAGGCACCATAGTATATGCAACTTAACCCTAAGCCTATATCCATCCTAATAAGATAGAGTCTCTAGCTAGTGGGGAGCACTATTGCACTACTTGAGCGCCCCCTAGTCTAGATAGGCCTAACTATAGATAAGGGAAAAGTATATATAGCCTGAACAGCCATGGGAGCAGGGGTTAGTTATTTTGGTTAGTTCATCCGTGGTACTTCGGTTAGAAAGTTAGTCGGTGGGATCTCCTATTTTACACCCGAGTGATTAAACATCTATCACCGGCAGCAATCGACGGTCGCGTTTCCGACCCTCTAACGGTTTTGCAATTTAGTGAATCCCGCGCGCTTCTCAGTCCAGCCGCCTACCGTTTAAACAAGACCAACAGACACCGTTCACATGGCTCTTATAATTACTGTAAGTGTAATATTAATTTAACGGACATCCCCTACTGGCGCTTCCCCGATTTAGTACTACATTGTATATAGCCATCATCATAATTATTAAAAATCTAACTAACCCATAAACTTATTTATTATGTTTCAATATGATTTACTAACCTAACCTGAACCTGGTAAATAAACGAGATTAGAATTTTTGTCAACTAATTTTGGTCTCATTATTTCTGACTCTGTATACCTTCGCTTTTAAAGCAAATCGGTTACAAGTTTAAATAACGGGACCCGGCTCGGGATCATCGCTTTATAAAGTTCGGGCTCAAGCAGGGCTCAATATTTAACTTCGAGCTCACGTCGGTCTCGGCTCCTAAAACTCGTTCAGGATTCACCTCAGTCATGTTTTTCTTCTCTTATACATAATTTACACGCAAGGAAGATTCTTACCATTTGCACAGGGAGACCGGGCAACTTAGAGTGTAAAATAGCAGACGATTTTACACTAAGTCGCTTGGTCTTCTTGTGTTAATGTAGGAATCCAACACGCAAGTACTACCAAAGAGAATATACCAAGAGGAGCAGAAAGTCTAGCCTTTCACAAGGCTTTTGAAAAGCCCAGTCACGGTTTCGGAGTAACTAGATCCGGTTTTTGTTGATTGGCTAAGCAGCGACGCCTGTTATGGGTTAAATTATGTCGGCTGCTTATTTTTGGTGGTGGCAAAGGGTTGATCTCTGGTTTGTCCGTTGACGTACTAAAAGGGCTGGGAAATAGCACACTTCCTCTGGTCCAAAACCAGTTTATTAATTGCTTGGACTAGTTTTTTAATTCAAAAAGTGGGGGTTACTGGTCCTCGGGACCAGTTTATTAATTGCAAATCTATTGGAGAACAAAGGCTGGGACCAGTCCGGAGACCAGTTAATTATTTCGGGGACTAGAGGGGTCACTGGTCCCAAGGACTAGTTTAAAAAATATCCTTATTTCCCAGGCTGGTACTAAAGGTAATTTTTAAGCAGACGACGCGGTCACGTGAGCAACCAGACTTAGAAATAAGGATAATTTTTAAACTAGTCCTTGGGACCAGTGACCCCCCTAGTGTCCTAAATAATAAAGTGGTCTCCAGAGTGGTCCCAGCCTTTGTTCTCCTATAGATTTGCAATTAATAAACTGGTCCCGAGGACCAGTAACCCCCACTTTTTGAATTAAAAAACTGGTCCAAGCAATTCGCTCTCGCCAAAGATTGACCCGCCACCTAGCGGTAGCTTTCAGAACTACCCAAACGAGGTAAAATGTTCTCTACCAGCGGGCCCCCCAGCTAAAGTTTATCGGTAGTCGCGAATCACGATGTCTTCCAAAAGATTTTGCAGTGTTCCCCAATGTAATTCGAAAAAAAAAGCGCATATTCCAGGATTAAGTTTTCATACGTTTCCGAAAGATGTTAAATTAAGAAAGAGATGGCAAAACGTCCTTAAGATTGGTAAAGAAATAAGCAATACCATGGTAGTCTGTAGCCTTCACTTTCAGAGGAGCGACTACTTTTTCCCTGGTAAGCCTTGGCCTTCTCATAACTGATTTAATTGGTTTTGAACTTTTGACAGTTCAATTAATTAACTGCTTAATATAACATAGATCTCCCAGCCAAATCGAGAAAACTTAAGTTAGGTACATGCCCATCACAATGTATTCCTACAACTTCGCACGCAACTGTCATGACGGAGGATAGGAAAAAGAGATCTCTCGATAGAAAAAGACGCAATGAAGCTAGAAGCCATAAATTGCATTTCCCGCATCTTTCAAACGAACCAGAAGACTTAAATGGTTTAGAAGTCCCAAATTTAATAACCCGAGAAGAAGAGGTACCCAAAGAAGAACCAAATTCTCCGAAGATAAGACCAGAAATGGTTGACACTTTCGTCCAAGTAAACACTTGCACAATGGAAACATTCAGCATTATGAACTTGGTTAAAACTGATAAAGAATTAGGACGTATATCGGGTGTAAATAGTTTTAATACCTTTAACGGTATTGTTGATTCTGTTTCTATATTGGTCAAATTTAAACCCCAAATTCCGGTCGCAGGACTAGTGCTCTTGGTGTTGATGAAAATGAAACTAAATTTATCTTACGGAGTGATTTCAACATTATTTAGGATTTCAGAAACCACTTGTAGAAGATACTTTCGCCAAACTGTGTTTATCCTAGCAGATGTGTTAGATTGCGCCATTATTTGGCCAAAAAAGAAGAGATAGTGTCAAACATGCCAAAGTGTTTTGACAAGTTTCGGAACGTAGTGGTAGTACTCGATTGTACCGAAATTCCAGTGGAAAAGCCCAAATGTCTCAGATGCAGAATATTAACATATTCACATTACAAAGGTACCCATACCCTAAAGATTCTAGTCTGCGTTTCTCCAGCCGGATTAATAACACTCCTTAGTGAGGCTTTTGGTGGAAGAGCTTCGGACAAATTTATAACAACGGAAACAAAAGTCCTTAACAGGTTAACACCCTATGTAGATGCAACCATGGTTGATAAAGGATTTTACATAGAAGATTTATGTTTAGTTAAGGGCATTGAACTTGTCAGACCACCGTTTCTCAGAAAAAAGAAAGACAAACAATTTTCTCCCCAAGATTCAGCTAGGAATCTTGAGATTGCTAAAGCAAGGGTCCATGTTGAAAGAGCTATTCAACGATTCAAACTATTTGATATTTTCAATGATAAACTTGAATGGGAAATGACTCCTTACTTTAATGCTATGACTACTATAGCAGCTGGCATTGTAAACCTCTCAAATCCAATATTAAGTGAAATAAGATTCTAAATAAATAATTATGCTTGATCTCTTAAATAGACTAAAGGTATCGTCTAAATTTTATTCTACTAATCTAACTAGCATTTGGACTAGCGAGTTTTGGCAATAAATATTTAAAATAGACTAGTTTCAGTTTTTTCAACAAGAGTGGAATGAAATCCAAATCTTTTTCGACAACTGTCAGGATAAAATCATTATGTTTCTTTCCATATACAACAAAATGGCAGAATTTCAAATTAAGAACAGCCATCCCTAACTGAACTTGCCCGTAATATTTGTGCTTCCTTTTTAAAATAATATTTTCTCCGTCCTTGACTAAAAATGAGATTTTTTTGATTCAAATAATTCCCTAATTGACTGGTTCGCTCCTTGTACTGGACATTTGACTTCTAAAAGAATGGCTGGTTTTCCGTCTTCAAATATTACACCATCGGGGCTGTAGGCTAACCATGGGGTTAGGGGATTTACGACGACGATACCAAACATAATGATTTTGTAGCTATATACTTCGCTATATCGTTTTACCCCAAATTCTTCCATTTCGTTTCCATAATTAGTGTTTTTATTGCCTTTAAATAGGAAAGAATTAAAAAACTTTTTTGTTTTTGACTCCCAGTCACCCTTCTCAGGATATGTAAACAATGCATAGCAAGTTGACCCTGTTTGTCTCTTCCGCCGTTCCCAAGCCCATTTCTTATTTTCAGTATCTTTTCCTTGCTTCAATGTTTCATGACATAATGCTACGGCTTCATCTTTTGTGACGCAAACGTTTGCGCGATACCATTGTAGATTAAAGACATCAATCTCTGTCGTGGTAATGTCGCTTATGCTTTTAAGCTCATCATTCAGTTCAAGGGCATGGGAAAGCATAATTTCCTCATTCTGAACGAAAATCACAGAAGGCATAGTTTGAGTTTGGGAACAAGCATTTGAAGCTACAGGAATGGGTTTTGGGCTTAAAGGTTTAGCAGCTCGAGGTCTACCTTTTAGATGCAACGCCAGAGCAGATGAAGGCGCACTTGCGACTAGAATTTTTCTAATGCGTTCTTTATCTTCAACGCTGGGCTTCTCGTGAGCAGGCTCAATATTTTATAATGGCAAAACCTTTTAAAAGGAATAGGCTCGTACATTGCGTCGTCGCATTTGATTTCGGTTCCCCCACTGTTGCTTTAAATCTGTAGAACTTGCCTCTTCTAGCGTTGACACCCCTTCCTTGTTCAAATGCATTAATAACGCCACAGAGTGTTTGCATTTTCCGCTTACACCAGCTGGGCAGGTACATTGGACTTGAAACCGATCATTGTCTTCAATTGCATTGAGGTGATTTGATGGGGTTCATCTCCATGAATATTTGATGTTTTTAAGCAAAGCGCCACTATAGTTACGCTATGGTCGTCCCTCTGTTGGATTCCGCAGGAAAATATATGCTTGCATATAAATACTTCCTCGCCTTCAATCAAGCATCTTTCCTGTCACCTTCACTGTAATTCACATGACTAAATACTTGCGTCAACGTGATTTTAAATTTATCAGCATTAAAATCTGAATTTTCGCCTTTTTTGTCCATATCAAGTAGCTGGTTACCCGACATCAATTCTTAACCCTCGTTTGGTCCGCCATATTGGAAAGCTGAAGCGCCCCCTATATTCAGTGGCGAGAGCGAATTAATAAACTGGTTTTGGACCAGTGGACGTGTGCTATTTCTAAGTCTGGTGAGCAACTGGAATTTGTTTCTCAAAATTCAGAGCCGGTCCCCATTTACAAAGTTTCTGCTCCTCTTGGTATATTCTCTTTGGTACTACCAACTCCTCCTACTAAAGAAGTGGAATTTCCTGCCATCTATGGGAAGCTTAAATATAGTTTCACTCTGTTAATGGATTTCCGTAAAGGAAGAGCCTTAGCTCATTATTTTGTACAGTACATAGGTGCAGGTAATACAGGTTTAGTGAGCCGGTCTCGGGATCAACAGATTATCGATAGATTTCTTTACCGGTTTTCAGTCCTTCCCCCGCGTGACTCCATTAACTAGATAAGTCGAATAGAATGTAGAAACTTCGAAAATAAATATGAGGGTTCCCTCGCGTAGCTCCATTAACTAGAATAAGAAATATGAGGGTTACGTTTTGGGGGGGTCTTTAAAATAGAAGTTCTTTTCTACAGGTTATACGACGTTAGTAGTCGC
>JAEQBA010005100.1:0-20717 GCA_019434445.1 Phalangium opilio | reverse complement strand
CTACCCCTCTCTCAGATTTTGAATCTGTGACCACCGGCCCTCTATGCATTTTGAAGGGCCCACCTGTAAACAAGCCACAGGTTTAGTGTGGAAATCCCTTCATAGACAAAGCTTAGATTAGTTCAAAAGATATTATGCACATGACATTCAACCACCTTATCGTCAATTGACATCACACCCATATTCAAAATCATCATAGCCTCCATAAAGTCCATTAATTGTGATAAGTTGATAATAGGCATTCTTCTGAAGTATATGCTGTCAATATAGTACATTTTTATTGAAAAATATTTCTGGATTGTCAGTTATTATAGTTTTAATAGTTTAAGGCTCCATGGTCATAATTATATAGTATTCACAAAAGACCTTATCTCATATTGAGAAGCACTTCATAAAAGTAAATATGAAGATTCAGTTTTAACGGCAGTGTTTTAGACAACTAATCATTCAAGCGAAAAAACGGATTTGGTTTAGATTATTTTCGCTACAGTGCGCAAGTGAAAGTTTTAAACTACCGTTATTTCATACCTTTCTTTAGTAGAGACAGAATATAATCAAATGTATCCATGGATCTGTTTAAAACACTTATGAAATGGAATTTTGTTTATTGCGCATAATATAAACTATTTACATAGTTCATGAGATTACACACATTGCGATAGGTATAGTATAAAATTTAAAATTTACAAATGGTTAGGGTCTAAACGATTAAGATTTAACGGATTCTTTAAAGTTTTAGGAACTTAAGGAATTTTTCCTATATCTCCACAAACTATATCAATTTTTGAGCAGTGTCGATTATAATTTTGTTGTATTAGTATAATGGGATTTAAAAAGTAAAATAAGTTTAACAACTTCGTGGAATGGCAAATTAAAAACTATAAGTTAACATTCAATAATAGGACAAAAAGGATTTCTTTTCCTGTAGTTTAGTCTCTCCTTTTGCTTGTTTTATTCTAATTTTCTAAATGAAGTAATCGGGGTTATACGAGAAAGGGCAGAAGAAGGAAGTTATTAGAGAATTGGTTCATTGAGCAGTATTTTTAGATGATATCTAAGTGTAAGTATGTGGAAGAAAAGGGAAAAGCGTAGGAGTCATCACTCGGATAGTCCACGTGCCACACGTCAATCGCTTGCAATGATAAATTATACGAAGATTTAATAAATCGAACTTGTTTTGTCTTCAAGATATTGATATTTTGTAGTGTAAGTAATGATGTTTTAAATGCTTAATTATAATTAAATTTAGAAATTAGTTAAGATCAATGCTAATTAATGTTAACTTTCACATTAATTTCCGTTGTAAATACAAAACTTTCCATAAACAAGTCATTCTAAAGAATAATATCGTTTTAATTAAATTCCCCAAATTGAATAATTAAAAGTTTTAGACCATGTATCTGTAAATTAGATACATATAAGAGATGAGTTGTACTAATATTTTAAATTTGGGCTAAATAAAAATTCCGATCTTTTCAGAACGTTTTAATCTATATCTATATAAATCAAAGTCCTGACTGACTGACTGACAGAGTGACTGGTAATCAACTCCCAGCCCAAACCGCTTGCCCTAGAAGGCTGAAAATTTGCAGGAACGTAACTCATAAATAGTAAGCGCGTACTAAGAGATGTTTTCCAATCCGCCGGCATCTTAATGAATGGCGCCCAAAAATGTAAAAAATCTTCTCTATGCAACAATGTTCGCGCGTTTCAACCGATTTCGCAAATATTTAGTACACTGGCTTCCTTCAACCTATAGACGGGTTCGATTTGTGTCCTGAAATTTAAAAACCCTTCTTTATGGAATAATGTCCGCATGAAGAGTAATAAAAAATGTCCCGACGCCGAGTGCCTTCGCTCCTAGGGTGCTACAAAAATATTAGTCATCAGTAAAATCTACCCATTCTTTATATAATTTTGATGGAAGTTTTTATTACATGCGAGCGACGCCGCGGGTAACAGATAGTTAATTATAAAAATTCACTTGGATTAGTATCAGTTAGATTAGTATCTCAGTCATTGGAGTATTTGCAACGCCTTTGTGTTTAATCTTTTTGCAAAACTTAGAATGAAGCAGCTGTTAAAATTATTTCGGTTTTGCTAATGTTAAGTGGTTCCAATGAAAAGATTAATTTAATTTAGCTGTCAGTTTTTGAACATTAATCTGATTTGCTTAGAAGAGTAATCAGGGTATAGGTTGCTTAAAGCTGTGGTTTTTCGATGTTGATAGATTGTTTTAATTGAAAACCTATCAAATAGGGTAAAATCTAGTTAACCAAGCATTTTTTGGACTGAAAGTTATAATTTAAATTTTTCAAGAAAACAAAATGCGATTCAATAGTTTATTATAAATTTTTATACATAACTATATAGTTGACCAACACGCAACACATTTTTCTATTTAGTGGACCAACACGCAACACATTTTTCCACTTTTGGGACAATCTGCAGAAGGTTTTCTAATAGAAATTCCGCAATTGTCCATGCAATGCCCACCTTCCCTGCGACATGGTTTTGGAGATTCTAATAGTAGAGAAATTTGGTTTTTAATTTTAACTTTGGCAAGAAAGTGTTAAAATTAGAATAAGTCGCTAACCTTTTTCACAACACACAACTTTTCTGTTTGGTCCAAGGTCCTGGGGACAAGTGAAAGGAGTTTCATGTCCTGGTGGTGTCGGAATAATTGAGTCAGCAGCGCATGTATAATCAAGAACGCAGATTCCACTTTGACGGGCTTCGCAGAAAATTTCTGGAATTTCTTGAAAATTAAAAATATCAAGAAATTTTAATTATTAAGGAAAGTATTCAACACTATAAATCTATATATGTTTATAATTAATTATAGTACCTTCTGAATTGGTCTCTAAATCGCAACGGTTATCAAAATGGTGAAGTAGAGTGAACACTAATACTATTACGCTAAGAATCATTTTGGGAAAGTGGTTGAGACGTAGTGAAGCTTATGGGTGTCAAAGAGACGTCTTAAATCCTTTCCAAACTTAGTGCATATTGTATTTTATTTAATCAGATATTGGAATTTTTATTACATTGAATTAAAAATCAGCTGCACTGACAGTCTTAACACGGGATTGGGATTTGCGTACTAAGCAAGTAGTATTTTATTTCACTATTTCGTTAATTTTTAGCTTATTTAAGAAAAATCTTTTTATCAAAGGGATTTTAATTTTGATATGAAAGACCCAAGCAAATTTTTACTAAGCATAAGTGTGCTAAGCAAGTTAGTATCTTTTCACTGAAAACCGTGGAAAAAATGCTTATTTAAGATATGAAAATGGCAAAGTCAGGCTAATTCTCGGTTTTTAAGTTAATATAGTAATTTATTTTCTTACTAAATAAACTGTATTAGTCTATAGTCTAAATAGTAAAATGGATTGTGCAGGGCCGGATTAAGGGGGGCAGAGGGGGCACCTGCCCCCGGGCGCCAGCAAAATAGGGGCGCCCAAGATGTCTGGTGATACCCAAATCTGAGCGATTGTTTTATTAAATTTTCTCAAAAACTCAAAAACATGACGTTAGTTTTGAATGATTACGGGACTGTTTTTCGTTTTTAAATAGGTATATTAGCTATCGAGACCAATTTATTACACCAAATTAGTTGGGAGGAGACGATAAATAGATTTTCTGAGTCTAAATCTAGAAAAGCCTATTCAAAGACATAGGCAGGGCTGATACTAAGTCACTTTTTTCAAATTCGGTTACTAAAAGTCACTTTTCCAAAAATTAGTTACTATTTGTCACTTTTTTTGGATTTTTGAGTCTTTCGGTGTTATTTATCTTCTCGACCACAAGGTTAAACGTAATATATTAGACTGTATGACGGTTTAAACGCAAAAACAGCGAGATTACAGTTGATCAAACCCAAAAAATTGTAGAGCTCGCTTCGCTCGCTCATCAAATATTTAACTTAATATTTATAATCAATCCAATTCAAATGAATGTTTTAGTTTTGATTTAAAACGACATCAATTACTTTGCATTCTGAGCTGTGCTCCAAAATGGTTTAATTCAATTTCGCCGTAGAAATTTTATGATTGGACCTTTCCTTTGACTGGAAATATCTAAACCCATAGATTGGGCTTAATTACGGCACCGACCTTTAAAATATCTTTAACTACTGAAAATAATTATGAAAATCGATCATGTCTGAAAGCATTTCATTTAAAGTGTCCTTATTTTATAGCTTAATTTGCCCTTATTTAGTCACTTTTTGCTTACTATTTTTAAATTTATTAGTCACTTATTCAACTAAAATTGAGCGTATGAGTGAGTATCAGCCATGCATAGGGATACATTTCACTTATCAAAATTACAATAGGGAGCTAACAGCTGGCTAGGGGGAAGAGATAGTCTGACGTCACGCAACCGCCCTCTGGTTGGCATTTTTGCGCGTAGAATACAGTTTCCAACCGTTAGGGGGGATGAAACCCAGTAAGAAATAGAAGGGTGTGACGTATCAGGGTCAGAACTGTTAGCTCCCTATATTTCTAATAAAAACAAAATTGTTAAAATTTCTAGCTGGTTTTTATAAATTATGGGGCCAAGGGAGGGGGCGCCCATCGAGCCACTGCCCCCGGGCGAAAATCTTCTTAATCCGGCCCTGGGATTGTGGTGTAAGCACTAAAATAATCGGTGTCGGTTGAAGTATCGGGTTTTGGATCAAAATGAGTAAATATCGATATCGGCTCCAAGCACCGGTATCGATCGATATCGGGTTAAGCCTGATATCGGAAATCTCTATGCGCGAGTGAAAGATTAAAACCAGGTTACCAGCGTTATTTCTTACTAATTAGTTGAGACAGAATATAATGATATAGATATTGAAATAAATGTTAAAAGGCTAGAAGATTTTCAGCTAAGACACATACTCGGTACTTAACAACTAGTAGCGTAGTATCAAAGAGGGGAGAGAGAGGGAGATAGAAACGCGCTTTATAAAATCCGCCGAAAAATGGGAAATAGGGGGTAGTAAAAACAATTTTTGGTACGTTTAGTTGTAGGACGCACATCCTTTGCGCATGGGGGGATTGACCTCCTCGCCTTATCTCTGTCATCCCCTACGTCAACTGTGCGCGAGAAAGCTGCGCTCAAGCGCCGCGGTGTACCGTAGATTTACCCCCGTTTTCACCACGCATGGGTCGCGGCTGCCTATACTGATTCTCTCTCCCTCTTTCTCTCCTCTTTGGTAGTATTTTGTTTGAGATGAACTAGAACTATTTTTGTTTTAATATTTTAAATATTAAAATTTTGTCTAACGGATTAATTCTGTTTTAAACCACTTATAAAAATAAGTTTAACAACTTCGTGGAATGACATATTAAAAACTGTATGTTAACATTCAATATTAGGACCAAAAGGATTTCTTTTCCTGTAGTTTAGTCGCTCCTTTCGTTTCTTTTATTCTTATTTTGAAATAAAGTAATCGGCGTTACGAGAAAGGGTAGAAGAAGGAAGTAATTAGAGAATTCGCTTCATTGGGTAATATTTTTTAGATGATGCCTAAGTGTAAGTAGGATGAAAAACAGGGAAGAGCGTAGGAGTCATCACTCAGTCCACGTGCCACACGCCTATCAGTCGCAATAATCAATTTTTCAAGGTTTATTAATTTGAACTTGTTTTGTTTCTAGATATTGATAGTTTGTAATGTAAGTAATGATGTTAAAACTGCTTACTTCTAATTAAAATTTTAGAATCTAGTTAACCGATACTATATAACCTCTACGAATAAGAATTATCGATATATCATTGTTAGTTAATATTAACTTTGGCATTAATTTCTGTTGTAAATATAAAATTTCCAGCTGTTTTAAGTCATTTTAAGAAAAATATATTTTATTTACATTCCTCGGGTTAAACAGTTAAAAGTTAAATTATTACTAAATTAAAATATAAATTAATTATGCTAGTCATAAATTAGTATTTTAAAGCATATAACCAAATTTGAACATGAACAGATATTTTAATTAGTTTCCGCAAATTTAACAATTCAAAGTCGCAGGCCACGTTTCTAAAAATTAGTGCTGTTAATCATAATTATTTTTTAATCTTGAACAGATAATTATAAATCTGAAAGTATTAAAGATGCATAATATTATATGAATTATACTAAGTAGTTTCTACTTCGACCTAATTAGAAATTCAGACATTTTTCGAAGTATCTAAAAAATTATTTAGAAATTGGACTATATTTTGTGTGTTAAATTTTTTTCGCGATACTTTGACCTGACCAGTCGTCTGCTGATCATACATATCTATATTCGCTAGGCTAAAACAACTGTTCTAAAATATAGCAATTTAATATTTCATTAGGCAGAAAGTGAATTTTTTTTGTGTCAATGCTCATGCATAATTCAGTTGATCATCACGCAACACATTTTCCCCAGTTTTGGGACAATCATGAGAACGCGTTAGAACACCGACACAGCAGGATTTCATACATCGCCCACTTTGTTCGTGACATGTTTTTGGAGATTCTGTTATCAGGTTTCCAGAAAAAAATCTTTAATATAAATTTTTACAAGTTGGGAAAACCAAAATATTACCTCTCCGAGTCAAGAGGTCTACTAGTACAAAGTTATTTACCTAGATATGGAATTATTTCTCTTTTTGAAGAAAAAATTTACGATATTGAAGCAGTATTCCAAGCATAGCGAATATACAGTAAAGCAGACGACATTTTACATCCAATAAGGATAAATCTTGGACACATGGAAATCAGTCAATGGCAAAAAGAACAGGAAATGAAGCCTACGCTTCAGCTGTTTACTCTTTATTCTGATAGCTACATTCGCAACTGGTTTGCAGTGTAAACACTATCGTCTCGTCTCACCTCACCTAAACAATATACTTAGTTTGCCAACATGAGTGTTAACGTTAAATAATACCAAAGCTAAATTGTAGCTAGACGCACTGATACTCAGTGCGCACTATAAAGAGAATAAAATCTCTGTAGCTTAGCCCTACTAATCTAATTGCCACCATGATCTTTTCTGCAATTATAAAATCTTAACCTGATTAATTAAGATTGTATTTAACTTTCGGCTCACTCTGAACCGTTGATGTCTTTTCATTTCAGACACGAAAATCAAAACCCACAGTTTACTTCACCTCAGGCCTCAATTATTTACTCTTTATTTCACTAAGCCCATTGCGGGTAATACTAGATATACCCGCCGGAGTCTAGATCTTAGCTTTCTTCATGAAATCACTAAACCAAGGATTATTCTATATACAGATGTAGTATAGCTTAAGTAATATATAAACAGCCATTTCAAATAAAGATATTAAAATAAATCTTTGGATTATCAAAATGAAACAGAGCTTTAAAGCTACAAAAGTACTAAATGCATCATAATTACGAAAAATATTTCCACATATTCACTTTATATTATGGATAAAGGGAATATTATGATTCTGTAGGATTTCTTTACACATCAAAACAACGCGAATGTGCCCAAAACAGGGAAACACAACCTATCACACTTACGATAGTTTCGCACTTACCAACCGTTACCTCTCTAACTGAGACAATGACACAACAAACTGAATTTGTTATTTATCCTAATTCAACTCCTCTACTCAGTCTCTATTAACATCAATGCTCGACCTATTTTAACTTTCTAGAGTTTCCATGATTAGTAATACAGAGGGCTAAATGCTTAAATACTCGCTCTATATTAACTATGAAATGTGTACAGTGTACCGACTTTATACGCAATCTTCATTACTCGTCCTATATAAACTTTGACTATATGGTTTTAGTTAGCACAGATTTTTCTTAAATAATTTAATAAATATAATTAATATTAAACATTTTCTTCGTTAGTTGTTCGCCTTATTGATCGTTACATCGTGTTAATAAAGAACAATTAAACATTCTTGAGAGACTTGACTAATATTGGCGTTTGAAATGAAGCATACGCCGGTTGCTTCGCCTCACTCAAATAGGTAGTATATAAGGGTGTCGAACTACAGCTAAAAGCAAGAACAACCGCAATTGCGAAAACCTTTGGTGGTGATCCCACCTTAGGGAGGCTAGACGTTTCTCGTAACCCTAGCTGATCGCCGCGAAAGTCTTAAACCCAACGATGACGATGGAGTAGAAGCCAGGTGTGCAGACTGGTGTCCATGTGGGATGGACAAAAACAAAGACCAGAAGGTGGTGGTGTTAGAAGCCAGGTGTACAGACTGGTGTCCATGTGGGATGGACAAAAAAGAGACCAGAAGGTGGTGGTGTTAGAAGCCAGGTGTACAGACTGGTGTCCATGTGGGATGGACAAAAACAGAGACCAGAAGATGGTGGTGTTAGAAGCCAGTAAGTACAGACTGGTGTCTATGTGGGATAGACAAAAACAACGCCCAAAAGATGGTGGTGTTAGAAGCCAATGAATACAGATTGGTGTTGATGTGGAATGGACAATTGACTAGTCAGATGAAGTAATAGTGGTCAGTTGAATTGTGGATAGCCTCAAGTTTTGAATTTTCCGGGAACTGTGAATGCGGTCCGGAAATAGCGAACACATTTGCTTCGATTCGGAAACTGCGAACGCGGTCCCCTGGGGTGTAAGTCAATAACAACAGCCAGACAGACAGACAGACACACACGTCGAAATTAGAACCTCTCCGTGACATACGTCACTCGGAGAGGTAAAAATATGGTAAAGTCGCGTTTATTCACGTATCTTTATCTCAACAAAAAATAACAATCCTGTCTGCATGGTCCCAGGGAATAAAGACAAATGTAAAGTATGTCTATTTCGCGGCAGAATAATTTATTTAGGGTTACTTGCATTATCATGAATGCAGATTCCTCCTTGATTGTCTTCGCAGAAATTACTTTCATAAATTTAATTTCAAGCTTATCAACAAATTTTCATTACTAAAGAAAAATATGTCATCACTACGTATTTAGAATTTAATTGCAGTACCTTCAGAATTTTTTCGAGACAAATTAAGCTAAGCTAAAATAACTAAATTTAAAATCATGGTGGGAAAGCTGTTGAGACTTGGTCGAGGGGCTAATCACTATCAGTCTCTCTACACCCATTACGGATTATGCAGGAAACTTAAGATTGAGCGTTATCCCTTTAGTATAGTCAAATGTACACTCGTGTACACAGATTACGATAATTGACTGGCCCATGGACTTGGTGAACGTTTTGGGTGCTGAAGAGTCTTCATATGGTGAAAATAGAATCCTATGTTCGAAATTTGCTTAAATTAAATTGAAAAATCAGCTGCACTGAGAATATAACGTGGACTTGGGATTTGCGTACTATGAAATTAGGTCTAATATTTTATTTCGCTACTTTGTTAATTTTATGCTTATATTACAAAATAAACTTTTATCAAATTGCGATATGATAGACGTCACCAGATATATTTTAAGCAAAAATGAACAAAACAAGTACATTTACATCTAAAACCAACGGAAAAAACTTGTTTTTGATATTAAAATTCTATTCCATCGATAAGGCCTAATTCTGTTCAAAACACTTTTATAAAAAAGTTCTGTAATTTCGTGGAATGAGAACGTAAAATTTATATTTTAAACACTATAAATACTTGAGAAATTTAATATTCAATAATAGAACAAACGGTTTTCTTTTCCCAACTCAATTGCCTCGCGTATTACGTTCCCATTTTGATTATTTTATTCTAATATTATAATGAAGTAATTAAGTAATAGGCGTTACGAGAAAGGCCAGAAGAAGGAAGTTATTAGAATATTCACTTCATTGGATATTTTTCTTTTCTAGATGGTGCGTGAGAGTATGTAGGAGGAAGAAAAGGCAATGGTGTAGGAGTCTTCGCTCAGATTGTCCACGTGCTGCACGCGAATCGGTCGCAATAATCAATTTTTAAAAAGGTTAAATAAATCAAACTTGTTTTGTGACAGCGTGTCTCCAAGATATGGATATTTTCCGTAAGTAATGATGTTTTTACTGTTAAATTCTAATTAAATTTAGAATTTGATTAATTGGTATTAACCCTAAATATTAGTATCAGTTTTATTTAAAGTTAACTTTGGTATTAACCCTAAGCTTTAGTATAATTTTTAATTAAAATTAACTTTGGTATTAAGCCTAAGCTTTAGTATCATTTTTAATTAAAATTTACTTGGGTATTAACCCTAAGCTTTAGTATTATTTTTAATTAAAATTAAATTTGGTATTAACCCTAAATTATAGTTTCATTTTTAATTAATGTTAACTTTGGTATCAACCCAAAATTATAGTTTGGTTTTTAATTAATGTTAACTTTGGTATCAACCCTAAATTTTAGTGTCATTGTTCATCACGGTTAACATTGGTATTAACCCTTAATTTTAGTATCATTGTTAATCAAAGTTAACTTCGGTATTAACCCTTAATTTTAGTATCATTGTTAATTAAAGTTAACTTTAATATTAACCCTTAATTTTAGTATCATTGTTAATTAAAGTTAACTTTGGTATTAACCCTAAACTTTAGTATTATTGTTAATTAAAGTTAACTTTGGTATTAACCCTAAACTTTAGTATTATTGTTAATTAAAGTTAACTTTGGTATTAACCCTAAACTATAGTATCATTGTTAATTAAAGTTAACTTTGGTATTAACCCTAAACTATAGTATCATTGTTAATTAAAGTTAACTTTGGTATTAACCCTAAACTATAGTATCATTGTTAATTAAAATTAACTTTGGTATTAACCCAAAACTATAGTATCATTGTTAATTAAAATTAACTTTGGTATTAACCCTAAGCTTTAGTATCATTTTTAATTAAAATTAACTTTGGTATTAACCCTAAATTATAGTTTCATTTTTAATTAATGTTAACTTTGGTATCAACCCAAAATTATAGTTTCATTTTTAATTAATGTTAACTTTGGTATCAACCCAAAATTATAGTTTCATTTTTAATTAATGTTAACTTTGGTATCAACCCTAAATTTTAGTGTCATTGTTCATCACAGTTAACATTGGTATTAACCCTTAATTTTAGTATCATTGTTAATCAAAGTTAACTTCGGTATTAACCCTTAATTTTAGTATCATTGTTAATTAAAGTTAACTTTAATATTAACCCTTAATTTTAGTACCATTGTAAATTAAAGTTAACTTTGGTATTAACCCTAAACTTTAGTATTATTGTTAATTAAAGTTAACTTTGGTATTAACCCTAAACTATAGTATCATTGTTAATTAAAGTTAACTTTGGTATTAACCCTAAACTATAGTATCATTGTTAATTAAAGTTAACTTTGGTATTAACCCTAAACTATAGTATCATTGTTAATTAAAGTTAACTTTGGTATTAACCCTAAACTATAGTATCATTGTTAATTAAAGTTAACTTTGGTATTAACCCTAAACTATAGTATCATTGTTAATTAAAGTTAACTTTGGTATTAACCCTAAACTATAGTATCATTGTTAATTAAAGTTAACTTTGGTATTAACCCTAAACTATAGTATCATTGTTAATTAAAGTTAACTTTGGTATTAACCCAAAACTATAGTATCATTGTTAATTAAAGTTAACTTTGGTATTAACCCAAAACTATAGTATCATTGTTAATTAAAGTTAACTTTGGTATTAACCCAAAACTATAGTATCATTGTTAATTAAAGTTAACTTTGGTATTAACCCAAAACTATAGTATCATTGTTAATTAAAGTTAACTTTGGTATTAACCCAAAACTATAGTATCATTGTTAATTAAAGTTAACTTTGGTATTAACCCTAAACTTCAGTATCATTGTTAATTGAAGTTAACTTTGGTATTAACCCTAAACTATAGTATCATTGTTAATTAAAGTTAACTTTGGTATTAACCGTAAACTATAGTATCATTGTTAATTTAAGTCAACTTTGGTAATAACCAAAGATTTTCCATGAAAATGTTTCAAGTAATTGCACCTGATCTTATGAAAAAGCTATTTTAATTTAACCATTTTAAATTTTTCTTTAAATGTGTGGTATTAGTAAAAAAATATTTTTTGGGCATATAAATAAATTTTCCGATTAAAATTGTTTTGTTTAACTATCTTCGATTAAGCTGCGAAAATATTAAAGATGCATTAGGTGTAAAATATGAATTATACTAAAATGATTTTTAATTTGGGCTAATTAAATGTCTGAAATATTCAGAACTTTTTAATTAATAATAAATATTCCGTAGTATTTGCAACGCCTTTTTTGCTCATTCATTTTGCCAAAACTTGAACGAAACAACTGTTAAAGCTAATGTTAAGTGGTTCCAATGAAAACATTAGTTTAATTTAGCTAGCAATTTATGAACTTTAATCTAATTTGCTTAATTAGGTTACTTGAAGCTGCGGTTTTCGTAATTGATAGATTTTGTAATTCGTGGATTTTGAAAACCAATCAAATAGGGTAAAATGTAGTCTTGAATTCTGGTTAACTTAATATTTTATTGGACAGAAAGTGATAATTTAAGATTTTAAAGAAATCGAAATGCGATTCAATAGTCTTAGCGTTTATTTAAATTTTTATACATAATTAATCAGTTGACCTACACGCAACACATTTTTCCATTTTTGGGACAATCTGAAGAAGGTTTTCTAGCAGGAACTGCGCAGGATTCCATGCAACGTCCACGTTCCGTGCGACATGGTTTTGGAGATTCTAATAGCAGAGAAATTTGGTTTTTTAAATTCAGCTTTTGGAAGAAAGTGTTAAAATTAGAATAAGTCGCTTACCCTGTTTACAACACACAATGGTCCTGTCGGGTGCCAGGAAATCAGGACAAGTGGAAGGAGGTTTATGTCCTAATGGTGTCGGAATGATTGAGTTAGGATCGCATGAATGTTCAAGAACGCAGATTCCACCTAGACTCTCTTCGCAGAAATTAGTTCTATCTGTAATTTCTTGACAATTAAAAATATCAAAAAGTTTTAATTATTTAGTAAATATTCAACACTATAAAACTATATATATTTATATTTAATTATAATACCTGCTGGACTGGTCTCTAATTCGCAACGGTTATCATAATGGTGAAGTAAAGCGAACGCTAATAATATTGCGCTAAGAATCATTTTGGGAAAGTGGTTGAGACGTAATGAAGCTTATCGGTGTCAAAGAGGCGTCTTAAATCCTTTCTGAACTTAGTGGAAATTGTATTTCATTTAATCAGATAATGGAAACTTGATTACACTAAATTTAAAATGAGCTGCACTGACAGTCTAACACGGGATTGGGATTTGCGTACTTGGCATTTTATTTCACTACTTCGTTAATTTTTAGCTTATTTTAATAAATTCATTCTTATCTAAGTAACTTTAATTGTGATATGAAAGACCTAAGCAGATTTTTACTAAGCAAGTTAGTATCTTTTAATCGAAAACCAGGGAAAAATGCTTATTTAAGATATGAAAACGTCAAAGTCAGGCTAATTCTCGGTGTTCAAGTTAATAAAGTAATTTAATTCCTTATTAAATAAACTGCTTTCGTCTTTAGCTCCAATAGCAAATGGCTTAATCAAAGGCTTGGCGATAGTGTAAATCCTGATTTTGAAAGCCGTATTGGTTTCATTTCTAATGTGGAATACATTTATAGATAGATGATATTGCAGGTGAATTGTTGGAGTTGTTTCAAAATAATCATACCTTATACCTTGTGCGATTAATTATTAAGTATTAAACTGATAACTTAGAAAATTAAGAATATAGACCCTTTTCCTTATAATGCATTTTTTTAAAGTACCGACATATAATAGAAAAATCGAGACTCTTTGCATTAACCTTTTGAAACCGCTTATCCTAAACCTTTTTATTAATTTTTTTTTTCAAAATAATAGATGCATTTCTTAATGATAGATCTCTTTTTCAACCAGCGAAATATTCCACTTTGACCTTTCTATAACGGTTCAAAGCGGTTTCAAATTGTTTCCTGTAAACACGGCTAATGCGAGGTTAAAATCTCTTCAAACTTAGGAAGTAAGAAAGTACTTCAAATTAAAAATGAAAAATCTATGCAGTGTCTTTCCTTGTATAACGATAACTTAGGATAAATATTTCCAATTTTGGGGCTTATCCCTTGTTTTTTTTTTCATCTTAAAAGCTTCCTCCGCCTGAGGGATCACCAATTTCCGGAACGTATTTTTCTTAGTAGAGATGAAAAACACTGCAATTAATTCAAAATGAAAATTACTTTTATTCTTAAACTTTCAATATAAAAAACACAAAGGCGCCTCTTTGAGGATAAAATTGAAAATAAAATGTGTGTTATTTGATATCTTTGAAGTATAAAATTCATTGCTTTGATATTGTAAATTCTTTTACTTTAAAGCAAATGAAGCGATTTAATGATAAATATTTCCGGGAATGCTCATCCAAATTATTCCAAACCTCGTAATATTACGCCACTAAAGAAAATGCGGAAGTATTTAGTTTAAATTTTATTCATATTTGTTTTCTGTAAGTTTTAACGAAAGTTACGCGCCCATAAAAAGTTATTATTCAGGAAGTTCCCCGCTGGAACCCCATTTAATGGGAGACTCTCCTTTTTATTTTTAAGCAAGCGATACTCGCTGGTTGTCACGTTTCACTTGACCCATATCATAAATTTAGAAGAATAACTAAACCATTTTGTTTTTCATTTTAAAAAAAGTTTTGAAGATAATATTTCGTCTAAGATTTCTATTAAACATTTCGAGCATAAAGAAAAACCCTTGAAGCGTCATCGAAATTGGGCTATTTTGACTGTACTGTCATTCATATTCAAATATATTACGTAACAATAGTACTCCAAAAATATTGACTGCCGAAATTATCAAAAGCATTGAAAATAATGGTTGGATATTTACCTCAGTAATATTACCAGGGTTAAATTACGGTGTACTTCAAATTGATAATTTTCTGCGGTAATTGCTAAAAATCGCACAGTTGCACTTGATCTTAATAAAACGAAGACGCAATATATAGCCAACCATTTTTCAAAATCTCTATATTTGTACAAGAGCTTTTTTGAGTATATGCGAGGCCTTCAGTATTTTAAAGTATCTACATTAAAAGATACACCAGTTTTGTAATTAGCTTGGTAGTATCTTTCGTATTTAATAGAGTTATAATGAGTTAAACGTGTTGGGCAGTCTCAATTTAGCGTAACATAACGACGCACGCATATAAAGAACACAGAGAACGATTAGAATTGGCTTACATTTTCTCTTAACCGTAGACACCTTTTTTATATAGTTCTCAATGGTTGAGAATATTTATATGTTAGTATTATTATTTATCTTGCGCATTAACAATTTAACATTGTATTTGTATCACATATGCAAAGAGGAAAGGTCACAATTTTATATTGAAATACAAGAAAATTTATTTCACTTACATGTTTGGTTAAAAACAACTAGGCTGCAATTAAACTTAATAATAAATTAATAATTTTAATAATAAATTCTAGGAGAGCGATAGCTCTCTTAGATAAGACCTCATACCGACTTTAATGTATAAGGATGGTTTTTTGATTGGTTATAACTTTTTTTGTATCGTATTAACTGCTTTGAAAAAATTCCACAGAACTACAATTCGGGCCCTCAATATGTGGTTAAAATTTCAAGAAGATCCACCCATTAGTTTATTGTATAAAAAATAAAGTTGCTAAGGGTGGTTTTCATTTCCATAAAATTAATCAGCCCTTTTGGTGAAAAAGTTAAATTTTCCCATAGAAATAACATGGAGTTTTTTTCAAATTTAGCCATTTTGTGGCCACCCTTTTGAAATGAAATATTCGTTTGTTACGTTTGGGAACGGTTTTATATCAAAATTTAAACCTTTTTCTAGGACCATTTTTAAGGTTTTTGAGAAAAATTAATTTTAAGTATGTTTAATTTTAAATTTTAAAAACTACCCCAATCTGCGATATTTTAGCATGGATACGCTGTTTCATTGGTAAATATCAGCGCGACCAATATTGGCCTTTTTTTACGTATAGTTGCGTCATAATAATCCGATTGTTTTTTCTTAATGCCTTTTGGTTGAAATGGCCTATCGATAGTGAGATAAGACTGCTTTAATATTGCCGCCGTGACAAATTACCCCGTTTGTGGCCGCCATTTTTTTAAGGGGAAAAAAATTTGAGAGTGGGTCCTTTTTCGTTGCCATTTTCATATTTTTTGAGGATTTGCTCATGGATGGATTTTAAATATAATATAAAGTAGGTTTCAAGCTTTAATATAAGCCTAATTTCATAGTTTTCCACCTTTTTATTGTCCCACAATCTATTTCTAAACTTGGCACTTTCTTTAAGGCGGTGAAATTGCGCTAAGCCTTGGCTTACCTTTAATTTTTGCCATTTATAAAAATGTTTACCTCTTGTTGTTACTTCGCCTTCTCGTATCGTCGTGTTTTTAAAGTTTAGACTTTGAAAGTAGTGCTTAGTTTTCTTAAATATTACTTAATTGTATAAAATTTCAATATTATAATTGCCTAAAACGTCCGTATTAACGAATTCAATGTTTTTTGTTGAAGGGACGCGCCTTGCATTTGAATTTCGTTCCCTCGAAACTACCCCCTTTAAGAGACCGGCCGCCGGAGGCTTTTTCTTCTACGCCCTCTCGGTCGCTCGTTCAGCCCCGATTCCCCCGAAAACAGCTGTAGTGACTCTGTTATTTACCAAAAATGTATGCGGTCAGTGTGTTGTTTTTGCATTTTAATGCTTCTAATCGTGGTGCACGTCGAGGTTTACGAATCCAACGTGTGTTGCGTAATGAAAATCAAGGGTGGATACTATATGATCTAATGATCTATGCTTTAAAAGGAATTTGACGGCGACAGTCATGCAAAAACGGTATTAGGCCTTGCCAAAAGTTGACCAAGCTATAGTGAGCCTTGTCAGTCAATGATATAAGAAATTGACCCTCGGATATCCTCTGACTAGGAGATGGTTATAAAGTTACTAACTCTCGATTTTGGAGGTAGATACTGTCTAGTGACACTTAAAGTAACGACTTAATCTTATAAACAGACTAACATCATAAGCCCATATCGTAAATTCACCGATGTTGATATCTAAGCTTACTTGAAATACCAATACCAATTTTTTTAACTCAATGAATCTTAAATATCAACATCAAAAATTATCTTCTGAAAGAGATATCTACTTATATTCCATTCAAATTTCTCGCAACATTTCAAATTAACGAATAGAAATGTGCAAATGAAGTTCTAACTGATTAATTGGGCAAATTGCTATATTGGTCACCATTACCGATCGCAGATAGATTTGCGCCCTTCAGTAGTGTTTATTATGCTTGTGAAATGGTAAGCGAAATCTGTGATTAAAGTTTAAAATAGACATGAGCAAAAAGGGCTTTATTCATATCAACTCGATTACCGAATATCTAAATTTGACTAAAATTAACAAAATATTCCCTTCATGGTTAAAAATCTTGTTTGAAGCAGCAAGCCATCTAATCCTTATTGACCTTCTTTTGAAAAAAAAATAATAGGTTGATACCTCTTTCAGTAGATTATTCATTCATATTTCAGTTTCATTGAGTTTAAAAAAAATTAGTTCCACCATTGGTTAATTTTCAATATTGACCAATCGACAATCAAAAATTTTAATAACTAAATTACAAAGACCGGTTCAAAACCATATTAGTTTTGAAACGATTAAATTATAATTTTAAACATATATACTAGTTAATTCCTCGTAGGTAATTAGTTTATTTCCTTAGTGAAATTAATGCTGAATATTATATACACAAAGTAAATAATAAATTAACTTCTAAAATTTAAATGTAAAGTGTGTGCATTATTTCCCGATTAATAAAAGATATCCACCTATTTTCATTCAAATTAATTACTAATTTGTGGATAATGGATAGAAAATGTCGAGCTCTAATTGCGATATAGCTAAAATCAATCCCACGGGCTAATTATATTACAATATAACCTTTGCCCTATGTTTACTGTTTTGAATTTTATTTGTAAAATTTAAAACATAAAATAGTATTACAATTTTTTTTAATTAAATAATTATTAATAAATTTCAATAAAATAAATTCTGGTTAAATACATAACACTACTTTTTATTAATTTTCTGAAATTATCAGAGCTAAATATGAAAGACACATATTTAATTGCTCTCATTTCGACACAACTGCAACCGTATAGATTTATTCATTTAATAACATTTCTCATTTCTAATTATTTAAATTCAAAGGGCTGTATTAACTTTTAAAGGTGAAAACCCAGCTGACTTAGAAGTAAAAAAATACCAGGCTGCCAGGCTGTCTCTTTACACAACAGAGTTGGCCATTCTCGCTTATGAGAAATGAATCCTTGTCATATGCATCTCTGGACTTTAGGAGCTCCAGGACTCCCAACTGAATCAGGGTGGGAAATAGGGATTTTTTTAAAACTAGACATTGGGCCAGCGACCCCCTGCCCAGGAATAAATGAACTGGTCCATGACCATTGACCAGGGCGCGGCGTCTGCTAAACTAAAGAAGTGGGTAATTAAAATAGTTGAGATAATGTCTGGACCCTGGTTACCCTAGAATTTCCTTAGTGGTCCTGTGGACCACTGCTCACCCTTCGATTTAATTTTTAAACTGGTCATTTTCCCTGTGCCACCGCCTTATTTGCAACGCTGAACTGAAGATTTCTTTTGACCGGACCATAGCCTACTCGATCACGCGCAACACGTCGCAAGCATTGAGTTCAGAACATATATCCATGTCGCAAGCTGCTTGCGCTATAGCGCGAGTCAGGGTGGGAAATAAGGATTTTTTTAAACTGGACATTAGGCCAGAGCCCTCCTGACTTGGAATAAATAACTAGTCCGTGACAATAGACCTTTTCACCGGTAGAGCGGGGGTGAACAGGGGGGGAAATTTCGAGAGGTGAGCATGCGTAGAAAGAATGTTTGGGTGCAGTGCAGTACTTTTAACCATTCCTTTTGCCTTATTTGCTACGCATTCGAGTTTATTTTTATAAAACAGTGTTTTATTACTTGTTGTAAAAGTATTAATTGAACTTCCGAGGTGAAATTTTATCGAATTCAATTGATAGACGTAAAATTAGGGAATTTAATGAAATTCTACTCACTAAATTGGGCGCCAAGGCTTACGAGCGTGTTATACGCAGCACTTTCGGCACGGCATCGGCGGTCATCGCCGATGATCCCATACCGTCGCCGAGGCTTAGTGAGTTTAACCTACTAGTATCAATGCACCGTTTCCATTAGAACTTAAACACTTTATTTCTTAACATGGTTTTAATTGTACTATCTCAGTTTTAAATACTAGGCATTTTATTTTAATATTGAATTTCAAAAGGTCTCCCATACGTCCATCGTAGTTTAGTTTACACGTTTAACTCCATAGAAGCGCTATAACTCATGCCCCCAAACATTGCAACTTCTCATGCGCGGCCCTTAAAGTGAATAGGCTAATTGGCCAGAGCACGTCGTCTGCTAAGCTAAGGAAGTGGATAATTAAAATATTAGAATTTTAATGTGTGGACTCTGGTTACCCTTGAATTTTTTAGTAGTCTCGTGGACCACTGACCCCCCTCCGATTTAATTTTTGAACTGTACCAGGCAATTTTTAAACTCGTCATTTGCCCTGTGTTACCGCCTTATTTCCCACGCTGGCGCGAGTTGCTTTGCGTTGTCGAGTGCGTGATGGAGCGGGCTATGCCTGGAGTCCCAACCCCCGTTACTTACTACCAAAATACCCACTAGCATAGCCCACTCGATCACGCTCTCTTTTCCCCGGCTACATATTTTGAAGAGGGCACTTTTTAGGCGTATTTATTAACAATCTTGGATCACCTTTGTGGACTTTTAGGGTAGCCCTTATAAACTGAGTCGGCATTGCCCTGACTATTTTGTGTTTAAGGTTTATAAGCTTAATATCAAACAGACGTTAGTTAATGCTACAAAAAAAGTTCGAAATTGATAATCTCGGATCGTCTTTGAGAAGTTTTAAGGATATCCGAATTTCATATTGGGCTTATGAAAAGTTTGAGCTAAAGGTTAAACAGACATAAATCAGCGTTTTAAAAATTGTGTAAAACTGTCAATTTGGTCCTATTTGTGGAATTTTTAGGGGAGCGCCTCGCGTTTCAATAAAGGGTTGTAAAAAATTGTATTATGTTAATTACAATAAGAATACAAACTTTCAATGAGTTACGTTTTTATTTTTTGGAGTATCATTATAAATAAATGACTGATTGAGCTAAAGTTACGGTCCCCTTTTTATATGTTTCTGCTTAGTGTAGATTTTGAAAATGTAAAACAGTTTCTTAACAATCTTAATTAAAATGAAGACTGAAGGAGCAGATATTAATCAAAAATGTCTTGATTAGAATCAAGTCCTAAAAAGTATCGATAAGACTGAGGTTATCACTTGTCTGAAGGATCAGATATTAATTTTTCTTTTTAATTGAAACTTAAAGGCATGCTTAAGAAAAAAACACGTTCCATTACCGTTTTCCGTTGAAATAACTTATTTTACAGGTAATCAATTTCAAAAATTTACTTATCTCGGGTTTTCGGGCACAATTCCATTCCCCCAAAACATTTTATCATTACATTAATTACTTTTGAGAGATAACGTGTCAAAATAAGCTTTAAAACAATAAAAAACTGAATGAGCGGTCTGTTTAGCCATGACCAAAACCTTCAAATCAGTGTTGCTAATGTTAAAGTGGATTTCCCACTTCCATTTT
>JAEQBA010005099.1:0-58519 GCA_019434445.1 Phalangium opilio | reverse complement strand
TTGATACCTGCCCTTGACGACTGGGAATATCCGGGATTTGATACCTGCCCTTGAGACTGGGAATATCCGGATTTGATACCTGCCCTTGAGGACTGGAATATCTGAGATTTGTACCTGCCGTTGAGGACTGGGAATATCCGGGATTGATACCTGCCGTTGAGGACAGGGAATACTGGGATTTGATACCAGCTAATGAAAACTGGGAATATCTCGGAGGATACCTGCCGTTGAGGACTGGGAATATCGGATTTGATACCTGCCGTTGAGGACTGAGAATATCGGGATTTGATACCTGCCGTTGAGGACTGGGAATATCCGGGATTTGATACCTGCCGTTGAGGACTGGGAATATCGGGATTTGATACCTGCTGATGAGGACTGGGAATATCCGGGATTTGATACCTGCCGTTGAGGACTGGGATATCCGGGATTTGATACCTGCCGTTGAGGACTGGGAATATCCGGGATTTGATACCAGCTAATGAAAACTGGGAATATCTCGGATTTGATAGCAGCCGTTGAGGACTGGAATATCTCGGATTTGATACCTGCCGTTGAGGACTGGGAATATCTGGGATTTGATACCTGCCGTTAAGGACTGGGAATATCTGGGATTTTATACCTGCCGTTGAGGACTGGGAATATCTGGGATTTGATAACTCCGTTGAGGACTGGAATATCTGCCGTTGAGCACTGGGAATATCGGGGATTTGATACCTGCCGTTGAGGACTGGGAATATCCGGGATTTGATACCTGCCGTTGAGGACTGGGAGTATCCGGGATTTGATACCTGCCGTTGAGGACAGGGAATATCTGGGATTTGATACCAGCTAATGAAAACTGGGAATATCTCGGATTGGATACCTGCCGTTGAGGACTGGGAATATCCGGGATTTGATACCTGCCGTTGAGGACTGGGAATATCCGGGATTTGATACCTGCCGTTGAGGACTGGGAATATCCGGGATTTGATACCTGCTGTTGAGGACTGGAATATCCGGGATTTGATACCTGCCGTTGAGGACTGGGAATATCCGGGATTTGATACCTGCCGTTGAGGACTGGGAATATCCGGGATTTGATACCAGCTAATGAAAACTGGGAGTATCTCGGATTTGATACCAGCCGTTGAGGACTGGGAATATCTCGGATTTGATACCTGCCGTTGAGGACTGGGAATATCCGGGATTTGATACCTGCCGTTGAGGACTGGGAATATCCGGGATTTGATACCTGCCGTTGAGGACTGGGAATATCTGGGATTTTATTCCTGCCGTTGAGGGTTGGGAATATCTGGGATTTGATACCTGCCGTTGAGGACAGGGAATATCTGGGATTTGATACCAGCTAATGAAAACTGGGAATATTGGGATTTGATACCAGCTAATGAAAACTGGGAATATCTGGGATTTGATACCAGCTAATGAAAACTGGGAATATCTCGGATTGGATACCTGCCGTTGAGGACGGAATATCTGGGATTTGATACCTGCCGTTAAGGACTGGGAATATCTGGGATTTTATACCTGCCGTTGAGGACTGGGAATATCTGGGATTTGATAACTCCGTTGAGGACTGGGAATATCTGCCGTTGAGCTCTGGGAATATTGGGGATTAGATACCTGCCGTTGAGGACTGGGAATACCCGGGATTTGATACCTGCCGTTGAGGATTGGGAATATCCGGGATTTGATACCTGCCCTTGAGGACTGGGAATATCTGAGATTTGATACCTGCCGTGAGGACTGGGAATATCCGGGATTTGATACCTGCCGTGAAGGACTGGGAATATCCGGGATTTGATACCTGCCCTTGACGACTGGGAATATCCGGGATTTGATACCTGCCCTTGAGGACTGGGAATATCCGGGATTTGATACCTGCCCTTGAGGACTGGGAATATCTGAGATTTGATACCTGCCGTTGAGGACTGGGAATATCCGGGATTTGATACCTGCCGTTGAGGACAGGCAATATCTGGGATTTGATACCAGCTAATGAAAACTGGGAATATCTCGGATTGGATACCTGCCGTTGAGGACTGGGAATATCCGGGATTTGATACCTGCCGTTGAGGACTGAGAATATCCGGGATTTGATACCTGCCGTTGAGGACTGGGAATATCCGGGATTTGATACCTGCCGTTGAGGACTGGGAATATCAGGGATTTGATACCTGCTGTTGAGGACTGGGAATATCCGGGATTTGATACCTGCCGTTGAGGACTGGGAATATCCGGGATTTGATACCTGCCGTTGAGGACTGGGAATATCCGGGATTTGATACCAGCTAATGAAAACTGGGAATATCTCGGATTTGATACCAGCCGTTGAGGACTGGGAATATCTCGGATTTGATACCTGCCGTTGAGGACTGGGAATATCCGGGATTTGATACCTGCCGTTGAGGACTGGGAATATCCGGGATTTGATACCTGCCGTTTAGGACTGGGAATATCTGGGAT
The DNA here is from genome assembly GCA_019434445.1 of Phalangium opilio. Taxonomy (NCBI): domain Eukaryota; kingdom Metazoa; phylum Arthropoda; class Arachnida; order Opiliones; family Phalangiidae; genus Phalangium; species Phalangium opilio. The sequence goes on along the minus strand of JAEQBA010005099.1, from coordinate 56,053 downwards.
TTTATTCCTGCCGTTGAGGGTTGGGAATATCTGGGATTTGATACCTGCCTTTGAGGACAGGGAATATCTGGGATTTGATACCAGCTAATGAAAACTGGGAATATCTGGGATTTGATACCAGCTAATGAAAACTGGGAATATCTGGGATTTGATACCAGCTAATGAAAACTGGGAATATCTGGGATTTGATACCAGCTAATGAAAACTGGGAATATCTGGGATTTGATACCTGCCGTTAAGGACTGGGAATATCTGGGATTTTATACCTGCCGTTGAGGACTGGGAATATCTGGGATTTGATAACTCCGTTGAGGACTGGGAATATCTGCCGTTGAGCACTGGGAATATCGGGGATTTGATACCTGCCGTTGAGGACTGGGAATACCCGGGATTTGATACCTGCCGTTGAGGATTGGGAATATCCGGGATTTGATACCTGCCCTTGAGGACTGGGAATATCCGAGATTTGATACCTGCCCTTGACGACTGGGAATATCCGGGATTTGATACCTGCCCTTGAGGACTGGGAATATCTGAGATTTGATACCTGCCGTTGAGGACTGGGAATATCCGGGATTTGATACCTGCCGTGAAGGACTGGGAATATCCGGGATTTGATACCTGCCCTTGACGACTGGGAATATCCGGGATTTGATACCTGCCCTTGAGGACTGGGAATATCCGGGATTTGATACCTGCCCTTGAGGACTGGGAATATCTGAGATTTGATACCTGCCGTTGAGGACTGGGAATATCCGGGATTTGATACCTGCCGTTGAGGACAGGGAATATCTGGGATTTGATACCAGCTAATGAAAACTGGGAATATCTCGGATTGGATACCTGCCGTTGAGGACTGGGAATATCCGGGATTTGATACCTGCCGTTGAGGACTGAGAATATCCGGGATTTGATACCTGCCGTTGAGGACTGGGAATATCCGGGATTTGATACCTGCCGTTGAGGACTGGGAATATCAGGGATTTGATACCTGCTGTTGAGGACTGGGAATATCCGGGATTTGATACCTGCCGTTGAGGACTGGGAATATCCGGATTTGATACCTGCCGTTGAGGACTGGGAATATCCGGGATTGGATACCAGCTAATGAAAACTGGGAATATCTCGGATTTGATACCAGCCGTTGAGGACTGGGAATATCTCGGATTTGATACCTGCCGTTGAGGACTGGGAATATCCGGGATTTGATACCTGCCGTTGAGGACTGGGAATATCCGGTATTTGATACCTGCCGTTGAGGACTGGGAATATCTGGGATTTTATTCCTGCCGTTGAGGGTTGGGAATATCTGGGATTTGATACCTGCCTTTGAGGACAGGGAATATCTGGGATTTGATACCAGCTAATGAAAACTGGGAATATCTGGGATTTGATACCAGCTAATGAAAACTGGGAATATCTGGGATTTGATACCAGCTAATGAAAACTGGGAATATCTGGGATTTGATACCAGCTAATGAAAACTGGGAATATCTGGGATTTGATACCTGCCGTTAAGGACTGGGAATATCTGGGATTTTATACCTGCCGTTGAGGACTGGGAATATCTGGGATTTGATAACTCCGTTGAGGACTGGGAATATCTGCCGTTGAGCACTGGGAATATCGGGGATTTGATACCTGCCGTTGAGGACTGGGAATACCCGGGATTTGATACCTGCCGTTGAGGATTGGGAATATCCGGGATTTGATACCTGCCCTTGAGGACTGGGAATATCCGAGATTTGATACCTGCCCTTGACGACTGGGAATATCCGGGATTTGATACCTGCCCTTGAGGACTGGGAATATCTGAGATTTGATACCTGCCGTTGAGGACTGGGAATATCCGGGATTTGATACCTGCCGTGAAGGACTGGGAATATCCGGGATTTGATACCTGCCGTTAAGGACTGGGAATATCCGGGATTTGATACCTGCCGTTGAGGACTGGGAATATCCGGGATTTGATACCTGCCGTTGAGGACTGGGAATATCTTGAATTTGATACCTGGACGTCCACGATCCACCCCTTGAATCAGAACGCTTCCGGTTGCCCGCAATCTTTCCTGTGTTCTTGATACTAAGCGAGAATCTGGGTGACGCCTATTTGGAAACGATTCCGCGTAACGACGCGATGCGGCTTCGTAGTTTCCTTCACAATAGCCTAAAGCTAGTATGATATCGATGTATTCACCGGTTGTATAAACTGCCATCAGTCGTTCTAGGCTCAAAAAGCGGTTTTCTAAAACTCGGTTTTTAAAAAAGCCGGTGGGTTTCGTTCACTGTCTGCGCTGTTAAAAATCTAATTTGAAATAGGCTTAAGAATTGTTGCGAAAATCGTAGTCACGAGACTTTAGCACAATAAAAGGCTACACGTGCCATTACAAAATATTTATATAATGGCGCGCGACGGCGAATATCAGTTTGAAATTTCAAGAAAACCAAGGCTTAGCTCAAAAACACAATAAAAATGAAAACAGCTTTCATACCCTTCCAAATTCCAACTGACTTTACAGTTTGTATTTTAAATCCGGCCACTAAAGCAAACAAAAGCCAGCGATTCATCAAGTTTTGAGAATCGAATGTGAGAACATCTAGTCAGACTCTCATTCCATGAGGCAAACACGCTACACCGCTAAAAAGCTGACATTTAGTTGATTTCTTAATTTGGCTTCTGACTTTACAATTTGTGCGTTACATTGCAGTAGAGCCCATGTGTTCCGTAACTTCTTACTCCATTGACGATCAAATTGTTAAAATTAAGTTTTGATCCGCTTTACACCAAAATACGTGTAATTTTGCTTAAAAGCTTCACTTCTTTTTGCGATTTTCAGAAGAGAGTTGAAATAAAACACTAAACCTTCGTTGATTGTTTGTTAGGTTTTTCTCAATCCGGCAAGAATCTTCCCATTTGGTCCTTTTTTATTAAATTTCAATGGATTTCCCCATTGGGTTAGGTTTTTCTCAATTCGGCATGAATCTTCCCATTTGAACCCATTTTCAAGCTTACATTCATGGAGGACTTCTTAATGGAGTTCACGGGGAAGTAAATCGCGAGCGCGATTACTAAACACGTGAGTCCCCTTAAAAAATGTATTCAACCCGCTGGGCTTTTGTTTTCGAATTTAATTAATTTTAAGAGGTCATCCGTAAATGATCCTTATCATAACTTTTAAACGGTGGCCTGGATGACAAAATGCCATAGAACATTTTCGACTTGAAATCGCTCATAGAACCCGCAGTAGTTCGGTTATACCACCATTTTAGAATCACCCTGTATTTTCTGAAATTCCACCAAATCTCGTAAAAATCGGTAAATAATAAATTAATTAAGATGACTCAATTCGAGAACTAAAATATCTACTAGCCCCATCGAAATATTTTATAAGTCCTGAATGAATATCATATAAATAAAATCTACCCTGATTCCGGTTTTTTCATGTAAATGAAAACATCTGCAACCTTACGTTCGTCCTGCCTTGAACAATCTTTTCAACGAATGATTCGCCAAAAATTGTATTCCGATATTCCATTCAATATGCAGAATGCTACAACTTGCATTCTTTTAAAATATGTGCATTCGTCAAAAAATGCACACACAATATGTTCTGGAACGCTGCTAAAATCAGATACATCCTTTCCATTTAGCAACCTTCGCATCGCTGCAACGCGATTACTTTTGAAAGCCATAATTATCAACTTTATCTCAATAATTTTTATTTTTACAAACCGTTAATCCTTTTCAATAAATGGTTTGAAAAAAAAGGTCTAGATCTACCTCTTATTGTGGGCAGAAGCAGGTTCGCTTAGGTTTTTGGTTTGGATAGCTTAGAATGTCACTTCACGTGGACAAAATGAATTTTTGTTTTTTCCTCCAGCAACCAATCTACTTTCTAAGGTTGCAACATCATTTGGACGGTTTCGTAGTAGCGTTTCTGGTGTGCTTGCGCTTTCTTGGCAAGTTCTTTAGACAAAGCAAGTTGCTTCGCTAAAGCTGAGAGCGATGCGGACCTTTCTACAAAGTCCGCTACCTGTATACCCACGTCCAAGTCCCAGGGAAATCTCGGTTCCCTACCCATGTTCAGGTAGAAAGGAGTTCTTCCTGCTGTGGTTCTTGGTGTGGACGGTTACAAGATAAAGGAGGAATGCTTTTAAAAAATAAATTCATAAATGACTTAACAAAGCAGCCATCGCCCACCATGCTTCCACTGACAAATCCGTTCTTGCCCTAAAGAAAGATATACCGAACGCTCCTAAACACTGTTTTGGTAGTCATATTGAATGTGGGGATTTTTGCAACAAAATTGGGGAAAATTCGGGGAAATGGCAAGAAATACCATCGCCTTTAAAATCAGCTATAACGGCCACTGCCGTCAAAATTGGCCGAATCTACCATGTCCCTGGTTGCCAAACATGTGGGATGGAAACAGATAGACAGGTCGAAAAGATGGAGTTATAAATTTCGAACAACGGCGGCGTGTTTGAACAAAAAGGTTGGGTCTACAAAGCTCATAAAGCTATTACGGGGAAGAGCCCGAACTCTATACTGAAAAATACGTAGCGAGAACCAAGAGGATGAGATGGATTGCCAGAACTTCGAGAGACACAGCCTACCTTAGAAACTAAAAATTGATACCTGAAAGTCCAAAGGCGAAAGACAATGGTATGACCCAATATGGCGATAACGCGATGCAGGATGACTGCTCGGATGAAGCTCTTGGAGAATTGCCAGAATTAAAACTAGCAGACCTTAGGGTTGATTCAAAAAAACAGAAGCAAATCGAGGAGCAAACGCGTGATCAAAGTCACTCCGATGCGTGGTTTAAAGAGCGACGTCATAGGCTTTCCGCGTGAAATTTCGGAAACGTATGCAAGCTAAAACCCTATACATCGAGCATTAAAACAGTCCAAAGCATACTTTATAGTAGAAATGTATCAGCAGCTATGCAGAAAACTTTTGATCATGGAAATGCAGGTGAAGAAAAGGCCAAACAAATCTTTCTAGAGAAGTTTAATATTCATGTTCATGATTGTGGTATGTTCGTGGATTTAGATCACGGGTTTTTAAGCGCATATCCTGATGGTTTAGTGGGGGGAAAATGCCATTTTAGAAGTAAAATCGCCTGTAGCTTATAAAAACATTTGCCCAATTGATATTCCCGCTCATTTAAAAAATATAAATCTTACACAGAAATGCAAAAAGACATTTTACTGCAAACTAGATTCATCAACTAATAAATTGACACTAAATCGAAATGATAATTATTATTATCAAGTGCAAGGACAGCTTCATATAACGAGAAGACAAATATGTCACTTTGTTATTTATACTGAAGGGGGGGATTCACGTTGAAGACATTGAACGCGATTATGAGTTTTGAAAATCAAAAATGGAGCCCAATCTCATAAAATTCTACCGTAACGCGTTACTACCAGAAATAGTGGACTCAAGATTTCAGAGATCTAGATCGTTTAGAGAACCGTCTTACGTAGAAGCGGCTATTTCCAAGAGAAAAGCAGAAAAAGAACTCAAAACTATATCGGCTTGATTTTTTTTACTAAAAAATGTCTTTTTACGTTTCCATATTATATGCCATATTGAATTTTCGTTTACTTGTATTTGTAATTATTTAAGATTCTATGATATTTTTAGTCCAAGAAAAATTACTTATTCAACAAATTTTAAAAGTTGTTACAGCGCTGCTTTATAACCAAAATGGACTTTTTGGAAATTTATTTTCTGTGGGGATATTTACTTTTTTCGTCAATTTTAAAAAGAAGGTATTAACTTTTTTTTCGATTAATGACAACACTTTCAACCTCCAGCAACCTTACAGTGGGTCTCTTTTTCCAGAGGAAAGATCTGTTCCCTGCGTAGAGACTACCTGTTTTTTAGGTTATCATCTTGTTAAAACTCCTTTAGAACATTTGATAACTAAGCCTATGTTTTTTAATTAGTTTAATTTTAATTTTGTAATTTTCTGTATATTTGTAAAATTTAATTAATGCGCGCACATTTTATTTTTTGTTATTTTTACCAATTTTAGTGTATTTTTGCCTCTATTAGTATTTTGTTGCTATTGAAAATTTAAAGAAAACTAAGATGTTTTTAAAAAGTTTGAATAGAAAACGTGAAAGTGGCTCTGGCCCTTCATATTAGCACAGAAAATGTTATGACAATCAAGGAAATTCCCCTAAGATAGAAAAACAGCTAATTCGACTAAACAGGAATTTGGAAAACAAGTGTACCTCCGAAAATGTCACACAAGCTTGTAAAAATAAATAAGAAAAAGTTTTGAAAAAGTAATAGAATATCAGTTGAGCTCGAGATATAGAACAGAAAAGATGACTTAGATCCCAAGATAAGTTAGAGTAAAGTAGTTAGAGTTTTTAAGTCCCCGATGAAACCATGGTGTCAGTAAAGTAAACTTAGTGAAGAATTAATAAAGTATAACTTTTGTTTTGTCAAATCATGTTTCCTCAATAACACTTCAATAGGCTACCTGACCCCACGTATCGGGTCAAGTGGTTTTAATAAAAAAAGGATTGGAATGTTTCAGTTCGCTCCTATCTGAACAATTAAGACTCTCCCTGAGTAGTTTTGGATAAAAGTTATCAAATGTGGAGTCAAAATTCGATCCACATGTTATAAGGATGCTTCGAACTAAGGTCAGTCATAATAGAGTCGTGTGTATTTCAGAGGTTATTGTTAAGAAAGGAGAGGGCAGATACGTTAGTCGTAAACTCAGCAGGGATAGCGGTTACTTTCTTTCATGTTGTAGGGGGGGGGGTTCACATCAACGGTTATATCTCGAAGGCTATTTCACTTAGCGTGATAATTCATTTTTCCTCGGGTCTAGGAAGGTTCGTTCTATGAAGTGTGAGTAAATTTATAAAATTGAAATCGAAACGTTTAGGCCGCATGCTTGAGAGTCATTTAGAAACGTCAGTAACAAATTAACCGTTAGCGCGATTTAAATTTTGCACGATGATGCCCTAGTTTGAACATTTTAAAGTATATTAAAAAAGAGCCCGACCCTCGGGGAAAATCCGTTGGCGAATAGCGGATGTTTGCCCGAAGCATGTTTTCGCTTCTGGCATCATGTTTAAAATTAAATATAAAAATAACTAAAATAGGTACCAACGTTTGAACTCGATGATGCCCTGGCAATGGCACTCTAGATTAAGAAATACAAAGTGAAATGAAGCTGCGATGCGTAGAACCCGAGTTATGGGCGCTTCAAAATCCTGATATTTGAAAATAATTCTTATCTTAGTTTTTTTCACCAAAATACCTTCATTATCATTAAAAATATTTCATTATGAAATATCTGCATTGTTTTAAAAACATTACGCATTTGCATTTTACTTTCTATTAAAAAATATACAGTTAGGTTTGGGCATTCGGCTCTACGAGGAGAATAAAATGTAATAAAATCGTTGATAGCTTGAAACCTAACAAAACGTGTTCGTTAATTTTAAGTTGTGCTTCGGATGTATGGGGTGTGTTCAACTTCTGTACCATCGTCCAAGACTTTAGTATAACGTGCTCGAAACAATATATTCCACTTTATCCTCTTTCTTTTAAACAATTGATGGCTCAATTACTTAAACTGAGGATTAGAGGGATAATAAAGAGTTCGAAGTAGGTGTGAATATCTGGCGGGGTATATCTAGCGCTAAGAACGGCATCACCCAGAGCTAACATCTCCTCGGCATTGTTATAGCGATTTCCACTGACTGCTCCAAAGAGTGCTCTCAGGGTTAGGATGACGTAACTGCCCTCAGCGAGTTTTGGAGAGAATAGTTTCGTCAGTGGAACACGATCAAGAGGTCCGAGCGCGCTCTGAATAATCAAAATTGGGGCCGGAAACGAAATTGTAATAAAGTGTGTATATCTTGACGCAAATGGGCTGAAACCAATTAATAGACTTAACATTTCAATTAATTTACAAAATATCTATTTTAGATAATGATCGACAACGTCTCTGAAATAATTATTGGTTTTAGGAAGAGGCGTAATATCTTTAAAGTAATGATAAAACCTCGTATTCTTCATCTTCAGAACTTTAAGAAGATGATTCCAGAAATAAATAAGCATAAGCGAGAGCCTGTCTTCTATGAGATACCGCATGGTCCGCCATTTTAATTTTATTACGTCATACTCGAGCACCCTCGCTCCGTCGAATTTTTCAGAGCACGAAAGAGCAATTCTCGGGCAGTTTTTGGGGTCAGTGGAAAACGCGATTCTGGGCGAGTGTTGCACTCGTGTTCCCAGTGGGGGACGAAAACGCGCCGATAGTGCACTTACAGTGCTCTAGTGCAGTCAGTGGAAATTGCTATTATGGCGTATTCCACTGGGTCCTCCCGGAGCGCTCCCATGGAGCAATAAACATGGGAGGAGTAGTTGCCGGATCGTTAAAGACTGTTTTTCCGTAATTAGGGTGTCTTATTTTTATTGCTCCATCGGAGCGCTCCTGGAGGACCCAGTGGAATTCGCCATTAGAGAAGGAATTATCAGCGGCAGGCTCTTCTAGAGATGTTGCCATCGGATAATCCTCTGACGAGGAATCGTCAGGTTCGGTAGAGACGGAAGACCTTTGAGGTGATGGTAACGGATTTCGACTGTGTATCTGGGAATGACGGTTAAGATGAGTTTCGCGCACCTAACACACGAATATTTAGTATCGCCATGCTGTTCGCGGATGTGTCTTTCCAACGTATATTTTATCTTAAATTTCCGATCACAAATGCGGCATTTAAAATCGTCATGCTGCTTGCATACGTGTTTTGACAGCATGTTTGCCCTCTTATACCGCTTATCACAAGTGTTACACAGAAACATTTATACCAACTTTATGAAATACTACTACGTTTATGGAGGGTGTAACTCAGAGTAGAATAATGAGGAATATTTCGGGGGTTTATATACCGACTTCACCTCGAACCACTTTGAGACTATAGAAATCTTGAACTTGGCTATCTGGGGAGTTAAAATGTATTCTTAGTCAGAAAATGAGATGGCAGGGTGAACTTACTCGTCGAACTGCTTTGAGACTTATGAGATTTCAATCTGTCTTATCTTTGAAGATAAAAGTGTGTGTTTTTTTATTGTTTAGTATATAAATGTAAAGAAAGAGTGAAAAAAAATTAATTCTCTTCAGGATCTGCCAATTTCTGGGAGGCTATTCTCTAAAAATCGAAAATCATTCGGATTACTCCGAATCCTTATGATTCGGATCCGCCTCATTCGGAGTGGACCGAAAAAACCGTATTCTCTAACCCTAATTCTTATCGTCATTCGGATACTTCGAAAATTTTCTCTCAATCCAAATGGACGTTACTTCCTCTTAAGCCACGTGGTACTTTTTGACGCCCCCTTTATCTTTATTGGACAATTTTATTTGGCGCGCTTTCAAATTAAAGGGATGGAAACTTTGGTTTTTCCTAAGGAGTGCAAATTTTGGGAAAAGGTCTTTGTATTGGGAGCACATTGAATACAAATAAAATTTTCTCTTTTTCGATTTCTTTTCTTAAGAAAGAAACAAGTGCTTTTTTCCTTTTTTATTTATTAATTTTTTTGATAAAAATTATTTATTCTTAAATTGCTTCATAACATTCTTTTAAAATGGGTATTAAAGTACAGTTAATATACGTAGAATTTTTGGAAGCGCATAGGAACTTCGTCCATATGAAACTTAGCGCAAGTTTTAGTAGGGTTAAATATGAGGCAATGAGAAACTAGAATAACAACGTTAATTAATCGCAAATTATAATCCAATTGTGTGGATCTCGTGAGATAATGATAAATTAATTAATGTAGATCATTAGCCCTCAATCAATGGTTACACACCTACCAAAATTTAATAATTTAAATAGAAGCTAAACGAAATAACCATATTTAATCTAGCAATTATAAATAATTGATGCAATTGGTCAAAAATAGGTGGCTCTAACTTACAAGCCCCGGTAGAAAAAATATTAAAATGAACAATTAAATCTGTGTTAAGTAATTGGATCTCGCGAAATGATCCCTTAAATGGAGGATAAATTCAATGACGTTTTTTACCTTTAAATCTACAGGAAAAGCCGTCGATCTAATGCCTTGTAGATTTCTCCAAAGCCCGCCAAGGCCTAAAGCCATTTCCCGCTTTAACCTAAAATTTGGCCCACGCTTGATTTAAGTCTCGAAAAACCCTTTGAACTCATAAATCGCGACGGGTAATGCGATTACCATGTTCAATCGCAAGCAATGAAGCTTGAGTTGAAAAAACAAAGCAGCCATACTAAATAAAAATATGAACCGCAGCGAAGGTGCCAGCAAAAAGGTACGGGGAAAAATACTAGAAAACTCCGGCAAAAGTTCCGCGAATCTAAGATTGATGGAGGGAAGAGAGGCGGTAAACTCTCCGAATGCTCGATTCGGCCGTCTCTTTCGGCTGCCGAATGATTCGGAGAGGCTATCACCGTATGATTAAGATAAGGTTCTTACAGAATACGTTTTATTTTCATTCGGAGAAATTAACTCCGAATGAAAAGATTCGGATCGAATTTCCTCCAAAAGGACCTTAGAGAATAGGGTCCCAGGGTCATTATCTCATCGAGATTGATTTGTTTTAGTAACTTGTCCGTCTCGATGATGGGCTTCACCCTCCTTTTCTTTTTAGATCTCTGAACGTGTAGACTGAGGTCTTTTCCTCTGACTGGCGGAACCTAATTCGAGGACAAACGAAGGTTCGGTTATAGTCTCGACAACCCGGATTTCGTGTGTAGGGGGGGGGACGGCAGAGACAGCACGGCATATGGGATGGGTTGGAAGGATGGTAGATCTAACGTCAAAATGGTAGGTTGGGTGACCACTGCTAATGGAAGGGCAACTTCAAACCCTAAGAAAATTAGTATGTCCATCATGTCCGGATGCTTTGGATAATGTTTCCGGAACTTTTTTCAAGGTGACAACTGGGGCATGTGGCAACGTTTTGCGACTTTGTCCATAATAGTTCTTGAAGAGCGTTACAGTCACAAGTTTCCATTTATTCGCTTAGTTTTGGCAAGAGAACCCATAAGAATTCACTAGCATCTTGTTGTTGGTTGTGGGTAAAAGGCAGACCAACAGCCGTTCGCAAATTGAAACCATCGTCGCCGGAACTCGAATTTGAATTTTCAACATGCTCAATAGTGTTACGAAGGCAAATCAAAATAGGCTTAACGCTCAATGATCCTTTATGCCCTTTAATTATGTTTCTTAATTCCGGAATCAGTAACAGCAATTGTAAAACGCTATTTGCGTAGCACGTTACTCCATTTCCATTTTCAAATCCTTTCAAGGGAAAAATGTCTATACTCTGAAGACCTAGTCTAATCTTTTTATTTGGTCTTTCTTTTGCCGTTTCATCAGATCGCTCTCCTTCACCTTCTTAAACCCTCTTCGACGCCGGCCTTTTTCTACCTATCTTTATTTTCGACTTTACTATTTCTTTAAGTGGCAGATCAGGTCTGTGTTTTTGACGCAGCCTTTTATACTCCACGGTGGCCCGTCCATCTGCCATAATTTTATCCGGGTCTAATTGCAAGAGATGGAGACCTGCCAAGGAAGTCACTCACGCCATGCCAGTTCCAAATAAATTTGATCCCAAATCCATAATTGCGCATTCCCTGGCTTTTGTGTATAGTAATGACGTATGCCAAGATTACCGGAAATTGCGTTCGTTTCACGTATAAATTGGTCATTAGCAAGAACTTGACGCTCATTTTCTCAACTAAACAATCGGGCTTATTTTTCTCGTCGCTTGGTCTACCCTGCTATGGATACCAGTGATGTTCCCACTGTCGTTCTTTTGGAATCCCGTTATAATGGCCATGGTGCAGTTAATAACACCTTCTTCCAAATTTATGTTTCTCCTAACCGTTACTCGAGATCCAACGCAGAGATACAGCTTGCTCTCTAGACCTCCAGATTTTGACGGCTCATTGTCTAACATTTTGAGTCTCCTGACAATGTTTTTGTTAATTTTTTTGTCGTAATCCACGAGCTTGTCTTCGAATTCAACGCATTAAACTTTCTGACGGCTTTCCTCGAGTAACTTTTTGAGGTCTATTTGCTCAACTTTTTTTAAAAACTGTTGCCCGGCATTTCGGTTACAGCCGTCTCTTGACAAACATTAATAAGTATCGGGATGTGATCAGTAATATATGATTGCAAAACTACACTAACAGTTTCTTGTTCACGTGTAAATTTAACGAAGCAATGATCTAAACATGATTTTGAGGAGTCCGATACCCTGGTATAATTTTTAATAAGTGAAGAGTAGCCCTGCAGGTATAATATATCTAAATAATCCGAGTTCAAAGCAGCACTCTCGTTAGGAAGTATATTAATATTTAAATCTCCAAAAATAATTATGTTTTCGACATGTTGTTTGTTAAATTCTGTTAATGTTAGATTTAAATCATGTACAAAATCTAGTAAAATACCATTAGGTGATCGATAGATACATAGTAGGCGATATGTTATAATACCATTGTATTTCATATCTAAGTAAATTGCGTTAGATCCTCCAATACTTATTTCACAGCTTTCGACGTTGATTGTATTTTTTACCAATACAATCTAACCGTCACTTTCAGTTGAAAATGTCGTGGGTAGATAAAGTTTCATATCCTTTAATTTGAAAATGATTCGAGTCCTTCTCGGCTAGCCAACATTCGGTTAATACTAAGAAGTCTAGGTTTAATGCGAGTTCATTGAGTAGTATGCAAAGTTCATCAAAGTTTTTTGATAAACTCCTAATATTTAGATGAAATAATCTAAGCGTTTTTTTATTATTACCAAGTTTTTTACGACAGTTATCAAGATTATACTCAAGTTCTGGGTAGAAATCGTTTTCGGGGTTTTCAGTAATCATTAATGTATTTATGTAGGGTAGTAATTTAATTTAACAGCTGGTTATTAATACTTATGTGAATGAGTGTAAATCGTTCAATGAGGATGTTTTAATTATTTTTGAACCATCTTCTTTGCGCAAAAATACTTTTCCATTTGTCGTCCAGGCATACTTGAATCCTTTTTCCTTAGCGTTAGTTTTTGCTTCGAATAAAAGTTTTGGTGTATGACGGAAGTATTTCATTTACATAGAATTTTTCATGTTTCAGTGATTTGTGGATATTATCACAATATAATTCTTCTCTATTTTGCCAAGCATTTTCAAAAACTCTATCTCGCGAATGACAGTTAAGGAATTTTACAACTATAGGGCTTGGTATTTTTTGACATGTGTGGGGGATCTATATTTACGATAACACTTGATAATCACATTAGTAGGTAATTCTAGATTTAATAATTTGCCTATTGTTTGTCCAATAATTATTGGATTTTCGTTCGGGGTTTCTGGGATACCCGACAACTCTAAACTATCTTTGCTTTGATTAAATTCAAGGTCGGCAACCTTCCCTTCCAGAAATTGGACTTTATTATCCAACACTTGGTTCTTTAGGACTTAACCGCTAAATTCCTCTTTCACCTCCTCAATTGACTTTTTAAAGTCTACTACAACTTTGCTAAATTCATCTATTTTATCTGAGTTGAACTGGTCAGCTTTCTCAAAATCATTCAATTTTAAGTTTATAGTATCTAAGGCGTCAAGCTTTCGGGACATTTCATTTATCTTGACCATGATATCATGTAGAATATCTGGTGATTGCATTACACTTACTGAATTACTCAATGCCGAGTTTTTTCGCTTTGAATCGGTTGATTTACACGAGTCACACTTCCAGGTTGTTCCTTTTGCACCAAGTTTCCGTAAATTGTCTTCATTTCTTAGTGTGGTACATTTCGCGTGAAAATAGGCCTCGCATTCTCCGGTACATTGGATAATATTTTTAGTAGTGGTTATATCATTATCGCAACCAACACAGTGTTCGGCCATAATTCCGTTTGAGTAAAAAAAGCGGAGCAAAAAAACATGCGAGTTTACGAAGTTCTATGAGGTAAATAATCCATTAGCTTGAAGTTCTAAGATGTACATAATACATTACTGTGAAGTTCTTGGTGTATATTCCATCAATATATTACACAACGCACATTTGGTTGACCCTTGATGACGTCAGTTGAGCATTTTCAATGAATAGTTGAATTCTGAAGCAAATAAAGCTTAAGGTGATAAATTTGAGAGCGATATTTTCTACTACTTTGAGTTAATAAACCCCAATAATTAAACTTCTTTTATGACAATTGTAGCTATGCTAGACTGCAACTATGACCAACTTAAAATTCATATTTTCATAATGAATATACTGCGTAATTAGCGCACACACTGAGATTAATCTCAACGCCGACATGTTCAATCAACGCCCTGTCGAGCTAGGTGGCGAGCTCGTACTCCTCACCCCCATTTAAGCTGTTGCGAGAATCCCGCCTCCTTATCATGAATGTGAATATGGCGTTTTGAACACTGATAATAGTAAAAAGAGCAATAATTGATATCTCTCGTCGGGCTAAGGGGGTGGGGTTGACAAGGTATATTTATAAATAATCTGAAACTTAGCTATATTTTCAATACACACCTTGGGCGTATGTAACCCGTAATAATGTCCTCGAGTGTGACCAAAAGAGCTCGGATCGAGGGGGTGGCCAAACTCGGTAGTAAAAGGATACGGACGGGATCCATGATGCTAAACGAAATGAATTAGCGCTACTTATGGTGGGGTGTATAAATATGGATGTATTTACCCGTATCCGTCATAGTTTATGTTTAAGATTATCTCCTCGTTAAACCCATCGAAATCTCCCAGGTAGGCGCTAATTACATTAAAACAAACTTAATTATTGATACTAAACAACAATATATGTTGTTGTATTCACTTACATATCTCCGGGATGGATAATTGGAAACGTGCTTACGGAATCACTCCCATCATGATGTTCATAACTTCAGCTCCATCATCAAGCATAAAATCATCCTTCATTTCTTCTATTAAAAGCGGAGTAGCTTCTGGGGTAATTACCCATGATATTTCGTCCATAGGGACGCGACCCGCAACCATTATTATGATTAATTTAGGTTTCAAAAAAATGGGACTCAACTTGACACTAAGACAGAAAAAATCGTTGTGAGTAGAAAATTCCTGTTCCTGGGTCCAAAGTGTAGTATGAACTTCTATCCATTACCACGAAAGATCAGCCTTGGAGTTACGGGAGTTATCGAAAACGAAAGACCAGTTGTTTCCACATTTCTGCAGCGGAAATGCTATGTAAAGAAGATCCTCCGAAAATATTTAAACAACATAGAGTCCTTCAACGCAGTGATCTAAAGAAAAAAGGAAGTTGGGTTGCTCAATCTGTTCAAGACGCCTCTCATAAAGTACAGTTGATTCCATCATTCCAAAAAATATGCAGACTTCCCGGGAGGAAGACAATAATGAAGATACATTTACTTCTGTAAGAAAATATCAGGTTTCGAAACAAAAACATTTCTTTCCAAGAAACAAATGACGATCCAATTCGCTTTTAAATAGTGGAAAAATTTTGACTTCCACTCCCTTTAAAACAGAAGTGCTAAAATGTGTGTAGGAAATTGATAGAGAACATAAATCCGTTACTCTTCAAGAAAAGAATTTTTATAACATAGACAAAGTTGTCTCCAGAGAAATAAATTTAATAGAAATGGGAAGAAATATTCCACTTTGTTGTCTGAGGAATACATCTCAAACTCTAGATTGCACGATTCTATGTTTACATTTTTAGTTTTAGTGAGCCAATAAGATAGTTTAATTTTTTGGTTACGTGTTGAAGGAAGGGGCTATATACTCGTCTATGAGTCGGACTGAAGTAAAGGCCAAACATAGTTTATTCCGTCTTAAAAAGTCTATCTATCCCTGTTATTAACAAAGTATTTACATTAAGTGTGTTATCCCGACTTACTTGTTATCTAGATTGGACGCGTTATGCCCTGTTCGAATGGACCTCCTCTCTTCTGCTATTTCAATGTCTCTACGCTCTCTGTCTTCAGTTGATCTCAGATTTCTTGTTTTATATACACAACGTTAGCTTAAGAATCGAAATTGAAATTTTTTTACGTATTTACTTGTAAATAACCATATGCTTGGAAAATTAGCCCTGAAGTCCCTGTTCAACTGAGCGTGGATAGACTCCACGTCGTTGTTTGTTTGCCTTCGAACCCCGTAAACGGAAATTGCGAAAGGTGTCACAGTATCTATCCAATAATCTTGAATGTAGCGACCCAATGTATTGATACTATTCAGGTCGACTAAAAAAAATTATACATTTGTCAAAAAATGGCAATAAAGCTCGACCGAAAATGTTCTGTAAACTTTTACCGCATGGTCACGAAAATGTCTACCAATGCCGTCCCATATTACGTCCATTCCCTCTTGAATTTGGACTGCTGGCAAAAGAGGCAAAGCCATCATCAATTTGATTAAATCGCGGATGTTGTCTGTTCCCGTGGCAAGTTCCTCTCTGGCCCATAATGACGGCGAAGTTCAGGGCTCGTGGTGACTCTGCGATAAATCGCCTGAAGAAATTTTCTAGGGGTCGGTATTTTTCAATTTTTTTTGAAATTGAATTTTAAAACGATAACCTGTGTGTAGTGGAACCAACACCCACGTAGCCTCGCCAAAGGGAAATGGTCATGCAAACTCCTTTGAATTCCCATTTAGAATTCAGCCATGATGCCAGTAGACAAAGTGGAGGTTTTCTTGGCATAAGAAATCAAGAACCTCATCAAACGCCCCCGCTGTTTTTCTGGTCATGAAAGCGTACACAAAAGGGAAAACTTAAAACTAAAAATAATAAGAATAAAATCCTGCTATCGCGATCGGAGGGAAAAAAATCACTTACTTAATGTTTTGGTGGGCCGCTTTCAAAATAACTTCGAAAGTTCCATCTGAGAAAACTGATTTCATATCCACCATAAAATGCTGCATCATATACCATGATACGAAAGTCAAAGCATTCCACACAGGTAGAATACCCTGCAAAAATAGATTTCGATTAAGAATGTTCGTATCATACCTGTATTGTTCCGCTTTGGGATCGTTGTTTTGCGCTTGAACAAGGTCTTCAAAAGTATTGACACCGTTAGGTTTGTTCCTTTCCATGGCGCGGTGCATCATTGAACGACAACTTGGGAACGATACACCCATCACATGGTGCTAAATTTTTTTTAACGGGGTATATGGTCAGTAAAATTCAGTGTCGTAAATTATGGATATAATTAATACAAGAACGAAAAATTGCTAGGCTCCAATATGATGAGATAGTAAAGCTGAGGTCTCTTCCTCTATTCTATATATATATATGATTCTAGTTGGCGGAGGAGGGACACTGATAAAAAAAATCAATACTACTCCGTTCAGAGAAGCGCAATTAGCAAGGAGGGGTCGGAGGGAAGTTCGGTTTTACCATCTACCTGTAATAGTCAAACATAAAGCCTATGCAATGGGGTTTTTAGGTGGGGAGGGGGTTTATATCAGAGCACAGGGTTCATATAAAACTCGCAACACCAATTTTCGTGAACCTACCAGGTTTTCCATGTTCCTTTGAACTCTGAAAGCGCTCCTTGATTTTTCAATGCGAAAATCTTTTTCGTAAGCAACTATATTATAAAATAAGATAAGTTGCTTCTGAAAGGTCTGGCACAAACTATACTTAGTGAAACCCACCATAAGAACCAATCTTGTTAAAAGTTGCTTTTCTAGATAGTTTTCACGCGCAAGAGATAATTCCTCTTCTTCCTCGGCTTTAACTCTGAATTAGCCAAGTACAGATTGAAACTTATATCTTTTCTCTGTGTATTTTCTTGTCTCACCAATGGCTAGTAGCTCTGAGGTTAAAAATGGTAATCGTTTCACATGGAACCATATCCATTTTAATTACTAAACCTCTAGGTTTCTCTAACTTAGTATGTTTGTTATGTTCACAGAGAGGGCGTTATATTCATTTCAACGGACCATGAGACGTCCTTCAAAATACATATCATGCCGGTAACTCTGTGATCATAAGAAAGATTTTGAGTTTGAGAACTTAGTTTCATTTGATAAAGTTAGGGATCTACAATAGAGAGCTTTCAGTTGGAGGAGGAGCTGAGACTCGTAACATAAATTTACGCCGCCTAACTGGTTGGTTTATTGCACGAATGAAGCCTAAAACCCAGCAATTTGGCTGCCAGAACAGTGATAAGACCTTGGAGGGTGTGACGTACGACTACTATCCCATATGAAAGCTTTCTACACCCCGAAAAGGGGGGATCTCTTGAACCCCTGATAAACCCAGAAGTACATATGCGATACAGCTGATTACTAAACCCGGAAATAATTTGGTTGGTGACACAATAAGGCCGTGGTAGATCGCGGTTGGTGTGAGCCACCGACTTACGGGATGAAGCATCTTTGGTGTTATAAAGCACTGATACACACCAATTATTGAGATCAACAATAGTATCGTGACCTGCGACGGTGCGTTGATTGATTTAACACAACCTAACTTCTTTATTGCGACTTTCCAGGGTAATAAAAACGGCTCACCTGCGGGAGCCGGCGCCTTCTGCCTGGATTTCATCACACCGCGTTGTGGTGGGTTTAATGGGCCGGGGATGAGGTGTTGCAATGTCAATAAATCCCGGTGACCTTGCCGTCAGAAAGATGGCTGGGAGAAAAGGTTTGCGCATTTGGAGCTTGACAGCGGACCTGCGCTGACCTTTTATGGAATTTCATGATTTCTTGGGGATTTTTTCCGAAAGAGCCTTTTTACTGTACAGAGTTCCAATTCCAACTCGGCCCCCTGGAGGGAAACAGGGTAAACATCTCTTAAGACCATCTTTTTGGGTAACGCTCGGTACAAATACCTTCATTATATTTCACCATATGAGCGAAGTCTATGTATCCCAGATCCACACTTCGAGCTAAAAGCCCTGAAGCAGATATCGCATCGATAAAGGTCAACAGCAATCCCGCTTGGAGTGGGTTGAATTTCGGCAGCAGTATTCTCAGAGGACTCAGCCGATTGCACCGAGCCCTATCTTTCAATTTGGCATGGGTTCTGAATGCCTGATTTGTTTATCCCGGCAAGATGACCCCCCACCAGGATAGGGCCGAGTACGGACTCCCTGAACCTCGTCCGTGAGTAGTCTGCTAAGCAATAAAAACTCTCCCCTCCTTCCCTTGAGCACGAGCACCGCGTACCCCAAGAGAATTCATGAGGGACATTATTTTACAGTGCCTCCCTTCGAACGGCCCTTCCTGCCCGGAAAGTAATTTTCTGTGCCTCCGGCGAGTATGGACACCTGCGTGATACGTTAGCATAACCCGGCTCATACCTGTGAACAACAGGAAACCACACGTCGTTTAAAGGTTGCCACTGCTTCATCGTAGTTGTCGTCAGTCAACATTAACCCTCGAAATTCGGTTTCCGCATTCCCTCTCAAATAAGATTTTAAATAAATTAACTTATCTTTCTTGGTGTAGTCATTGTCCATATGAATAGTGTTCATGAAGACTGTCTAATATTCTTGCCACTTGGCGTGATCTCCGTAAAACGGTTCTATTTCTAGCTTGCTAAACGCACTGTTTTCTGTCCCCTAGTTGACTGAGGGTTTCCGTTGCTTGCGGTAGCTGATACATTGCTCAGACTGCCGGTGTTTCTGTCCTGTGAGCCCGCACGGTTGTTGGTCCTTTCCTTGATTCATCTCCGCGTCCTGGACCTGTCAAGAACAGGTTTTTCGCTTTACTATTTTTCGTCTCTGTAAAAACCCCAAAATTTCCACCGTCATGTATTTTTCAAGATTTGTTTGACACTCCTAATTTGTTTACATGAATTTACGAAATATAAATTGCGAAAAATAGTACAAAAGCGTTGTGAATTAACAATTGAACTTAAAACAATTGAAATAGAATTAAGACATAAACCAAATTTAAACCCAATTTTAGGATTTAAACATAAATAGGGACTGTATTTTGACATGGACGCGTTGTTCGTTTCTTATAGGTTCATGAGACGTAATATTTTCTGATAAATTTTTCAAAGCTTTTCTCCATAAAATTCAAGGAACAATAGGCTGTCGCTGGAGATAGATCATTTGGGACCAGGTAGGTTATTATATCCAAAATAAGAGACTTTAATTCAATGACGTCATTCGCGTTCTGTCCATCTTTCCGATCTTCACTCGAAATCCCTAATGAATTTGTATTTGAGAAAAAACATTTGAAAGACTTCAAGAGACGTTGTAACCGTAAAGTTAACTTATAATTAAACTAGAAGTTCCCAAGTTTCCCGTTTAAAGGACTTATTGTCCAAGATTGAGATAAAAATCATAATTACCAAATGATCCATGACTGATAACGAAAAGATTTATTTTTTCAAAATGTAGCGCGACTTTGTACAGTGAGAACAGGAGAACGAGTGCTGAGAAACAGAGACCCAATGTGTCGTTTTACAATTTGCGGGGTGTTTTTATCCCGCTGGAACAAGTTTTGAATATTTTTAACAGCAGTGATGTTTGAGGCTCCACTTCAAGACAATTCAGCATTATACAAAAATAAGTATAGAAAATTAAAAATTAACAAAGCAGACGACGCGGTTTTTTCCGGGGAAGGAGGTGCTTGCTGTGGACGGTTTCATCCTCCCCCCCAAAGAAAAGTCGTCTGCTGCGGCACTTTTGTTCCCAATGGGTTAAGTCCCGGACCGGCGACGCGGAGGACCTCCTGGCCTCGGCAGCCAAATGTTGCTGCTCCTTCAGTTGGCGTCCCGAATTAATTCCCATGGTTCTCACGAGATTAATTGACGCGTAAAGTTAGAGTAACTAGAAGTCACATCCGGCCTATAAAGGTACACTTCACCGGATTTTTGGAAGAATTGGTGGTCGTTTAAAGATGTATTTAGATATTTTCAAAGATGAAAATTTCTTCACATTGTTCACATTTAACTGTTTTGAACGTTTTCGCGTATGTTATTTTCAAAATAACAATATCATTTTCCCATGGAAGATCTCTTTAATCAACAGGTACATTTTGCATTTTGACTTTTCCATACGTGTTGAAAACAGTTTGAAACTTGAAATGTGAACGCGGCTTAATTGATTCTTCTTTAGGGAGGGAAAATTGGTGAGTAAAAGCTAAGCCATCATGCCAACTGCACCAACGGAAACTTCATTTGTTTCAAAATTATTTCCCCAGAAATTGGACACTTGCTGCAATAGCACAAATCGCAAGTTCCTGCCCTTACACACTTTTCTCGGAGTGGAACGATTTGAGAGTTGAGCTCTACATACAGTGTCTTCGGATAAATATTAAATTTGCTCAGTGTCATTTGCAGACATTTTTGGTATTTTTTCTGGGTGTAATTCTAAATCCGGATCATATCTTTTTCTCTAATTTTAAACGATTTCAGATTTACATACACAGTCCATGTCATTTAAATACAAAATAATTCAGTCGGTTTTCTATTTTTTACCTTTAAAATTATCGTTACTTTGCTTTTATTTTCCAAAATAATATTCGGTTCTAGATTCGCATATTCTTCATAATCTTTATCATACACCTATCATAAACAATGGAAGAAGAAGGGTAATGGAACGGCGAGGTGAATAGGCAGACGGCTACGCGAAATGTAGGGTCACGTGGGAAAACTCTCCTCTCCTCTCGGCACTAGCTGTAACGCGATTACTGCTCTGCGCAATATTGGCGCGCAAGCAGAGAGAGGGATACACTGTTTAGATCCGCTCTCTACCGCCAGTACTACTGATGCGACCAAAGAGAGTATAGGGGAGGAGTGGAAAGAGGGGCAAAACTTGTCACGCTTTTCTACCGCGCATCTTCAACGCGCAGTACTGAGGCATTTCCGTTTGAGACATTAAATGATATCGTAGGTGGCGCGACTGAGCCGGAAACTCCCTCGAACCGCTAGTATAGGCGAGACATAACTATTTACGCTTGTGGAGCGGGGAGGTTCCACTCCTCCCCTATATTCTCTTTGATGCGACTGCGCGGAAGCTTTCAACGTTGGTGATAAACTCGGGAAGGAGGGAATGAAAAGGGGGAAGTTACGATTTTTCAACGCGCTCTCTTTAACATTATAGGACCCTTCCATATGCCCTTCTTCTTCCATGCATAAACAATAGCGTGGTTAAAAATTGTACGTCAATATTATCATAAGTTTATTAGATATGTTCCATAAGTATGACACTACCTATACCTCGTAATGCTACTGCTAGAGACTTAAAGAGAGCTAGTTCGAGAATAACGCGGTTTTTCAGTCAATCTTGCTATTTACTCTGTACTAAGCTTTTGACATGGGCTCATCAATCGTCGCTTTATGAGAATGTATGACAAGCTCTCAGAAACCAGTGACAAAATTATGGAACATATCTTATGAACTCTTGTAAGCAGACAATCGAGCAGACGACGTCTGTGGCGTCATCTGCTCGATCATTTGACGATTCTCCCACTATATATATTGGAAGGAGAATATAGAACGAGGCCAGGGTTGTTCTGAGTGGTACAATTGTATCTTTTCGGTACATTTTAAGATCTTCAGTACCGAAAGTACATTTGGCCTGTTTAAAGTACACTTTCAAATTTCATTTTTAACATTAGCGTCTATGGGACGAAAATTTCGCCACTAGGTGGCGCCAAAAGCCTTTCGTTGAGGGGGACGGAAATTTTCCTACCCCCAGGGGAGAAAAGTACATTTTGAAAAAAGCTTCCCATTGGATCAGTACATTTTACTATTGGGGAAAGTACCTTTCCAAAAGTCGAAGGAACAACCCTGAACGAGGCAGTTGCTACCGGGTATTCGCGGAGACCAGTCCGGCATTATGTTTAGTTAATCCTGGAAAAGTAATCTAGTGTGTGTGTTCATTGAAAATTGTTGATAGCGAATCTCGGAATAAAGAAAGAGTTATTACGACATAACAAGGTAATTAATTAGATTTATTAAAGCACGATGTACGCTCTAGCCTTTTGGTCCGTTATATATGGTGGCCCATGGGAGGAATGCCACTAAGCCTAGTTTGGACCTAATCACCACGTGTCTATTACCTCGTCTTCCTTCGTTACCATGTATGGGTTATTTAATACCGCATAAAGCCTCGGCACCCTTTTTTTACGGCTATGGGGCCTGACTTTGTAAAGGTATTATTGTGGATTTTGCGGAACGTATGTGATTAAACTACCCTTGCTGCATGCAGTGCACATCTAATGGGTTGTTTTGATAGTAATGCGGTATGACACCACTTCCTTGCTTCACTTGTGGCCTGAGAGTGTTATGTTGCGGGCGCTTCCGTAATGGACGGGGGCTTCAGCGAACGTGGGGATCTACTTCTGTTCCTGGTCAGGCAGAGAACACTCTTCCACTTAATCCTCTGTTCCAACGCACTCCACCGCGAATGACCTCACCACGGCGACAGAATGTCTCATCGTTATCGTTCATTACTTTACTCCGAAGTTGGCTCGAGTGGGTAGTATCTCTGATATATCGGACGCTACTGCCTTGGATGTTGTTAATGAAGATCCTGCACCTGAGGAACACGTCTCGGCACCTGTCGCCGCGTCTCCCCCTCAGCTTCTTCTGCAACATCCTCTTCTTACCGCTCGAACCATACGACCGTTTCGACATGGTAACACCAGAGAAGTGGTGCAGCGGCGGATAGTTCAGCCTGGTGGTCCGGAGCGAGATACATATTATTATGCATCTCAGCTTCACCGGATCAAGTTAAGATCACGTAACGACGTAGCGAAGTATTTGCAAAGTCACCCGAACCCTCTATTGGCCATTGAGGATTTCGACTATTCAAGACGAGCGATTTATGCGCCTCCTTGGGAACTAACCAGGATGGCTCGTTAAATTGCTCTTATTACTTCCATTTATTTACTTCCTTTATTTATTGTATTGTATGTATTGTATCTACAGCTTCGTTTTAAGATGGAATGTATAACACTAGAGACAGAAAAAGAGGAACAACTTGGTTTAATGGAACGGACCCTGGTCCTTTGGCCCCTAAAAACGCCCAAACATGTTTTTGCCTCAGGACAAAAAGTTTTTTTTCGTCTTTCTTCACCCTTATTCATTCCACTTAAATATTCTGTAGGACATACTGCAGTTACACGACGAGGAAGAATTGGACGAAGGACCCGTCTCCGTCATGACGAAAGTGCTAACGGTCGTAGCTCGACCAGCTGTTTCCACGAGGAACGTCGCCGTCACCACTTTACCTGTGTCGCACGTTGATGCCGTCCAGGTGGGACGACGCTTCTCAGAGAATCGGCACCCACGAAATCAATCCATCTCACCGCCAACCGTCCCGCTGGAAGCGATCCCCGTGACGACAACGGAACCAACGGCGCCTGCTAGTAGAGGTAGAGGTACGACCGTGGGTCCGGCATACGAGCCCCCCCCCCGCCCCAAGTACGTCCCAGTGTCGCTCCAACCCTTGCTGGAGTGCCTTTCCGGGGTATTTCTCGGGCGCACTCCTGCGACGGTTGGCGACACCGTATCCACCATCTAGACCATCTACTTCTTCTTCTTCGCTATTGCCTACGCCTCCTCCTCCTCCTCCTCCAAGCCAAGTTCGGGCCTTATTGCCTACCCCGGCAATACCCTTCAACCTGACAGCCCACTTAACGCCCCGAACAACTTCGGGCGGGCTTGTATGCTATAGGTGTGGGTGCCCGCACCACGTGCGGGATTGCCCTTATAGGAGGCAGGTAGACCGCAAAAACGTATTTCTTCCCTCCGGAAGAAAATTCTTTCACCCATATTAAGCGTCCAGTAGGGAGTAGGAATGTCCTTTTTTAATGTGTAGGGGGATGTAGCGGATAGCTACATTTGGGCCTTCACACACAACATTCTAATACTTAAAGACTTACCCATTCAGGCTCCAAATCATATGAACTTAACCCTAGACCTATATCCATTTTAATAAAATGCAGTCTCTAGCTAGAGGGAGCTCTATCGCACTACTTGAGCGCCCCCTTGTTTAGATAGGCGGAACTAGAGATAAGGGGAAGCCTAAGGAACAGAGTTAGTCCTTCAGTGGTATAGTAGAGTTACTTTAATCAAGAAGCCAAGTCAGTAAGGAGTTCAGTTCACACCCGCGGCCGGGAGTGTGGCGCGCTCCTGTAAGCCCAGCTTCTGGGCGGCAAAGTTTGAGGGAATACGACACATGTCGGCGATCCTACCCTATAGGTGCCGACTGTCCCGTGTCCGCCGGAGGTGACTAACCCCAACTCCACCTTCCGTCACCTCCCAAGTAAACCTCATTTCCTTCCCTGCTTATCCACATACGACCTAGCGGCCCCCGTCTGTGCTGGGCCGCGTAGGGTCTCCCGCTCCATTCTTCCTGGTGCTCAAGGCCTAACGGCTAAGCACTAGTGCTCGTAGGTGGAAAAAAAAAAAAAAAAAAAGTTCACACCCGAGTGGCTAAAGGCGGATGCATACATGGGTTTGGGAGCGGTAAAGGGAACGGTAGCGGCAACGGCCAACGGAGCGCGTCAGCCGAATATCATGCACACCTACAGTTTGGTTTGACGCGTCGCTAGCACCAACGCCACCGATTTCCATAGATGTAGGTGGCTTTGTAGGCACAAAATATAATGTAAACCAGTAGCAGACGAACACTTTGGTAAAATGGATACTCTGGATGTTTCAAATTATATAAATGTTCAAAACATTTCACGTGCTCAATTAATTGTATGTCTCCTTCGAAATCCATATTATACACTTAATACCGACCGCATGTAAAATAATATATTTGTCTGCTTTCTAAAGAAACCACGTGATCGTATAAACTGTCGTGATTGGATTGCGCTTCTCCGCCGTTCCGTTCCCTTCGGCGAAAATAGAAAAATATCCTATTCTCGCCAAGGCTCACGAGCGGCAAGCGGAACACACCGCGGCACGAACCGAGATGGTTTAGCGCATGCGCGCCGGCGACAACGGAGAGCGGCAACGGCTCAGCGGCGTATGTGTGCATCCGCCTTAACACCTGTCATCGGCGAGATAGACGGTCGATTTTCCGACCCTCTAACGGTTCCAGTTTCTAAATTCGGCTGGGGGTCCTGCCAATTATTTTTAGGCTCGTTCGAGTTTTTCAATCCGTATCGACGCTACGAGTGTTTCTTCGTTCGCCCACCCCGGCGTCAGGAACTTCCTGTGTCTTGCGGTAGTTTTACCCGACCTAACTTAATCCGAGAAATTAAACGCGCTTTTCGTGGCAAGTTTATATATTTTTTTTTTAATTTAATTTACTTTATCGGGTTTCGTTCCAAAACGTTTCTTTTTCTTTTCTCTTAGTTACTATGGATTCCAAGAAGGCGCAGGGCGCTATGAAATTGTTTTCAAACGACAAAAGAAGGGCCTCGGAATATTTGAAGCTCACTATCGAACAACTCAACGCTCTTTTGAACGAGGACGTTGAAAATGGCGACATCACTCTCCATTCTAGCAACGAAGATGGCGACTCATTTGACAATGAAAAACCAACCATAAGGTACGATCCATTAATCTGTTATATCCGCCAGCGCTTAGGACACTCGCTTCTATTCGTTTTCACTTTAAGAATGTTAAACTGGTATTTTTATAAGGTCAAAACCATCGGCGCATTCTTCCGACGATGATATTGACGAAGATAACGTTGACCACGAAGATAAGTAAGTAAAAACTGTATTTTAAAGGGCAGAATCATTTTTATAAGGTATATTCCGTTAAAATTAATCTCATCTCCTTAATTTACGTAAGTATAGTAGTCAACCTATAAAATTCTTCCATAATTGGCTTAATTCGTAACACGGACTTTCTCGCTAGCACGTTTGTATTTAAATAATTTTTTTTTAAGAAAATTGAGGGAAAAACATTCTCCGGAAGAGGATGACCTTATTTGTGAGGTTATATTTAAATTATTTACGGAAAAACGGATGAACCCTTCCGGTAGGCGTACTGTTTTCAATTATCATATCTCGTAATTAGCCTAATTATATATTTTCTCTCATTTATTCGGAAATTTTAGGACCCAAAATGTTTCGGATGATGGCGCTCGAAAACGTTCTTTCAGGCCGTACCGCCAGTTCGCTTCAATCGCGTACTAAAAGATTTATGAAACCTAGAATTATGAAGCTATTGGGTAAGAAATAGAAATAAAAAAGCTAAACGCGAGATTAGCTTTTATCCTCTAGACTAATAACGTACTTTTCAACGCTCTTTCTTCAGAAAAGGTCAAAAGCCAAGCAAAGGTTGCTTCCGCAACATCAACGATGAAACCCGTAATAAAAAATAAATAAATAACACTGTCGTAAACGCTTCTCAAATTTCTGTCGAATCCTCAGAACAAGGGTTGGTCGAAACTTCGTCATTCGTTTATTGAGAAATGCTCAATTTCAATTGTATTTAGAAAACTTCAAGACAATGAACTAGAAGATTAAGCCTCATTAAATAAAACCAAAACCCCACGTCGTACTAAATCTTCCTAAAGACACCTCGACGGAAAAAATGCTCTGGAAGTTCCTCGTCTGATTAAGCTCGTACATACGGATAAAACGGGTGAAGCTGACCGTAGTTGCGGACAAGCGGTGAAAAGTAATAAAACCATCTAATTTTTAATTTTAAACCATGTTAATCGTAAAAAATAGTTCTGAAGGATACCGGGGTTAAATTAAAGAATATTAGGAATATTCCGACGCCCGATATAGTTGAAATAGGCTAGGCTAAGTTCGATATGAAAAGTTACCTACAACCGTTTGTAGAAGAAGTCGTTCGCCTTAAACTTTTTGACGTTAACGTACTCTTCATATGGGGTTATCATCGAGGATCTAACGTTGTACAGGTCAACTAGGGATGACCCATCCTCTTTCCGAAAAGGAGTTAGTTCCCATTATCAAAAGTAATTTAAAGGACGAACTTAGAACTCCTCTCCTCTTTTTGCAATGGAACAATTAAGAAATTCTTGTAAGACAATTGAAAAGGATATAGAAGTAAGGAAGAGGAATGCTGAAAAAAGGGAAAAGAGGAAATCTCCCCCTAAACCTAAGACCATAACCAAGGCTGTATCATCTTGCCCTGCAAACTGTGGCCCCGAACATAGTCATTGTTCCCCTGGGCAGTGTCAAAGCCCTTCTAATCCTCCTAAATGGGAATATCCCTTACAACCTTTAGACTCTAGAGCCAAATCTAAGGCTAACAACTCCTATATAGGTCAAAGATCCTTTAATAGATATAATAATCAGAGAACTAAATCTCCTGGTCGTCAATTGGCCTTGTCCTACCCCTCTACACGTACTATCACATGTTATAATTGCCAAAAACCAGGTCATCTAGCACTCGACTGTCAAGAAAAAAAGATTAGCAAGTCGGGGGAAGCCCAGACGGGAGAGGTCCCACGTGGTCCCTCTCCCGGTGCCCAATAAATTACCTACCAAAAAGCGTGTCGCGTTTCCCCTGAGGATCGAATCCGTCAGGAAGGGTTCAGTTTATAAAAGGGTTACCATTCCCGTTACTTTTGAACACGCGACAGTTCACGCTAAGTTAGATAGTGGGGTCAGTTTAGATCAGTGGCAAAAGATTTGTAAATATAGAAACTCTTCAGAATTACCTGAACAATTAGATTGTGTAGTTTGGGGCGATGGCCGATATACTTTTACAAAAGGTTCTCACGAACTAGACTTTACTCTTAAGTCAAACGAAAGTGAGAAACAATTTAAATTTAAATTCTACATAGTACCTTCCCTCAATAGAGACTTTATATTGGGACAAGATTTAGAGGACATGTTAGCTAGGGAAGGAAGACCGAAATACATTACAACACTTGACCTTAAATCTGGGTATTAGCAAGTAGAAATGCACCCTAAGAGTAGAGAAAAAACTGCTTTTGTGACTCACATGGGAAAGTACGAGTTTAATGTACTCCCTTTTGGGCTTTGTAACGCCCCTAGCTCTTTTCAGCGTTTAATTGACGAAATTTTTAGAGACGCCGATTATTTCCAGTTAATTGACTATTTAGATGACGTAATCTCTCTTAGTGAGGATTGGGATCAGCATTTGACGTATTTAGAATACGTCCTAAATAGGTTAAAGGAAGCGGGTCTCACGCTACAGTTAAAAAAATGTCTGTTCGCTCAGAAAGAAGCTACTATAAATGAACAAGTTGGGAAAACCAAAATATTACCTCTCCGAGTCAAGACGACTACTTACAAACTTATTTACCCAGATATGGAAATGTTTCTTAAGTTAAAATTTATGAAATATTAAAGCAGTATACAAAGCATAGCAAATATACTGTAAATCAGACGACATTTTACATCCAATAATGATATACTTGTAGACATTAAAATCATCCGATGGGGGAAAAACGGGAAATGAAGAGATAAAACTTTGGAGAGATATTACCTTTACGTGTTTGTAAAGGCCCAATTTTCTACTCCTCAACTGTATGCCCTCTATGTTCAAAGCCATATTCACAACAGGGTTGCCATGTAAACACTATCCTCTCGTTTCATCTCAACTATTTTCTTAGTTTGTCAACATGACTGTTAACGTTACATAACACCAAAGCTTATTTGTGGCTACACACACTGAAAGTAAATGCGTACCATAAAAAGCATGAAAACACGAAGCTATTATCCGATTACGATCAGACCTTTCACTGGTCTGGGCTGCGTTCAGCAGAGCTCACCAAAAAAAAAACAGCGGATTTTGGAAATGTTTACCGGTGAGGTCTGTGGTCATAGCGTTTCTCAGGTCATGGGCGTTTTATAAATGACGCTAGCGCAATAAAGCGTGCAAGGTACCAAGGCTTAACAAAAATTGTATGATAACATATTTATAGAGATAGATAACAACTTTTATAATTAAAATTAGAAACTAACATATCTCTTAAAATTCTCGCGTGATCAACTGGTTTCACGCCAATTTAATAGCTATAGTCCCATAGAGCTATTTGTATTAATTCCTCCATGGTTTTTTCGCCAAGCTGAGAACTACGCCTTTTACGTCACGTTATCCTAAAAGCCACCTATTTTCTTTGAAGACCGCGCTAGCTCAGCGCTAAGCACCGTGACGTCAAAATTTAAAAACAAAATCCCGTTATGTAAGACACTGCTAACAGCGCTGGGCTCTGCTGAACGCGGTCCAGATTTCCACCATGATTATAAAATCTAAGCCTAATTATTTAAAAGTGTATTTAACTTTCGGCTCACTCTGAACCGTTAATGTCTCTGCATTACAGAAACGAAAACCAAACCCAAGCGTTTACTTTTTGGTTCACTAGGCCTATTGACAAATAACAGTTCATTTGACCAACATTGTAGCGTTGCGCTTGTATTCACTTTAGGAAGGATTATGCTATAAACAGATGTAGTATAGCTTAAGTAATATATAAACATCCATTTTAAATAATAATATTAAAACTAATCTTTGGAATATCAAAATGAAATAGAGCTTTAAAGCTACAAAAGTACTAAATGCATCATAATTACGAAAAATATTTCCACATATTCATTTTATATTATGGAAAACGGGAATATTAAGGTTCTGAAGGATTTCTTAACACATCAAAACAAAAACGAACTTCTAACGCAGCGCACTAGTGTAACAACGGACGGACACATATAGACAAACACATAGACTGCTGTTTTACCCTTTCCGTATTCATTTTGAGTTTAGAGACATGATTATCTTAAATATTAAAATAAATATAATTAATATTAAATATTTTCTTCGATAGTTGTTCGCCTTATTGAGCGTTACATCGTTTTGAAAAAGAATAATTAAACATTCTTGAGAGACTTGACTAATATTGGCGTTTGAAATGAAGCATACGCCGGTTGCGTCGCCTTACTCAAATAGGTAGTATATAAGGGTGTCGAATCGCAGCTATGGATAAGAACAGCGCAATTGCGTGAACCTTTGGTGGAAGCCCCGCCATTGGAAGGCCAGACGTTTCTCGTAACCCTGGCCGATCGCCGCGTATGTCTTAACCTTAACGATGATGATGGAGTAGAAGCCAGGTGTACAGACTGGTGTCCATGTGGGATGGACAAAAACAAAGACCAGAGGATGGTGGTGTTAGAAGCCAGGTGTACAGACTGGTGTCCATGTGGGATGGACAAAAACAAAGTCCAGAGGATGGTGGTGTTAGAAGCCAGGTGTACAGACTGGTGTCCGTGTGGGATGGACAAATACCAGAAGATGGTGGTGTGACTAGTGTCCATGTGAGATGGACAATGACCAGAAGATGGTGGTGAATAGAAGCCAGTGTGTAGAGACTGGTGTCCATGTGGGATGGACAAAGAGCAGATGAAGGTGGATTATAGAAGTTAGTAAGATGGACAAATGGCCTGAAGATAGTGGTGTTAGACAGGCAATGGATAATAGCCATTGTAAGTGGAATACAATTTTCCAAATTTCCGGGAACTGTAAATGCGGTCCGGAATTTGGGAAAACGTTTGCTCCGATTTGAAAACTACGAACGCGGTCCCCTGGGGTTTAAGTCAATAACAACAGACTGACACACACACAGACACACAGACAGACAGAGACGTCGAAATTAGAACCTCTCCGTGACATACGTCACTCGGAGAGGTAAAAAGGAGTGCATATAGATCCTTCAAAAATCGAAGCCATTGAGATATTCCCTCCACCTAAAAATGTTAAGGAAGTCCAGAGATTTTTAGGGATGGCAGGTTGGCATAATAGGTTTATTAATCACTACTCCCGAATAGTAGCCCCTATTAATAAACTTAAAAGGAAGGTTCAGAAATTTATTTGGGGTATTGAACAGCAACAGGCGTTCTTAAAGATAAAGGAAGAAATTTGTAAGGCCCATCCTTTCGCTTCCTTTAGAATACCCGTGCATTTTAACTACAGATGCTAGTGATGCAAGCTTAGGTGCCCTTCTTTCCCAGATACAAGATAATATAGAGGTTCCTATAGCCTATGCTAGTACAGGACTTAATGATGCGGAAACGAGGTACTCCACTAGCGAGAAAGAGTGTTTAGCCATTTGTTGGGCTGTTAAGAAGTTTAAGCACTTTCTAGAAGGTCGTAAATTCACTGTCCTTACTGACCATCAGGCTCTACAGTGGTTATTTAATATTAGGGAACCAAATGCTCGACTAGTTAAATGGGTTATGTACCTTCAAACATTTGAATTTACTATTAAACATAAGAAAGGAGTAGAGAATGTATTAGCTGACGCTTAATCGAGGGCCCCGATAAACGTCTTAAGCATAAACTTTAGCTCCTCTACTTCTAATTCTACTAGTAATTTGGATCCAACTAGTAGTAGCCCAAGTTCAAATTCTACCGGCCGTAGTAGTTCAACAACGTCCTCTAGTGATTCTGCTGAAGGTCAAATACGTCCCCCAGGTCCTAGAGCCCTATATTCAGTATTTACATTAGAAGATGTAAGAAAATCTCAACGGGAACACCCTTTCGCTTCCCCTATAATTAATTCCTTGCAAGGACCTAACCCAGTTTAGCATAAAATGTTCGAACTGAAAAATAATCTTCTATATAGTAGACCTTACAGGAACTATCCTGAGAAAATTTATTTACCACCCCGTTTAAAGCTACCACCCTTACACGACCACCCTTTATCAGCTCACAGGGGCAAAGATAAGTCCCTGAGCAAAGTCACATTTAGATATTGGTGGCCAACCATTGTTAATGATGTCCAGGACTATGTTTCAGGATGCACACTATTCCAACAATTTAAGGCTAGGAATAGAAAAAAGCTAGGGCTAATGCAACCCTCTGAAATAACAGATTAGTGTCGATATTATGGGACCTTTTCCCCAAAGTAGACACCATTACAAATACCTTATTGTTTATGTCGATTATATGACTAAATTCATGGAAATGATACCACTTAAAACTTATACAGCAAAGACTTGTGTACAAGCTTTCAAGTCTATTATTTCTAGGTGGGGAGCTCCTAAAGCTATCCATAGTGATAGAGGGGTACAATTTACCTTGAAACTTTGGCTGTAAACTTGCAGAGCTTTTAGAATTAACCCAAAGTTTACCACCCCCTATACGCCTAAGGGAAATCCCACCGAACGAGTCAATAGAGTAATAGGCGAGCTTATATCATTTTATGTTTGGAATCATCATGATAGATGGGATGAATCCCTTGACCTTCTTCAATTTCCAACTAATTCTGCACCCCATGAAACTACGGGAAGATCCCCCTTCTTTTTGAATTTAGGGCGGGAGCCACGTCTCCCTTGGGATTTAGAAATTAAAGAATCCCTTCAGGACCCTGATGACCCCAGTCGTACAAAAGCTTAATAAGTTCCTAAAGAACAATTAGAATTCATTAATGAATTATCTAAGTTAGCCAAAGCTCACCAGAAGAAATACTATGACCTCCGTCATGACCCTCTAGAATTTGAGGTAGGAACACTAGTATGGATGGAAACACATCCTTTGTCAAGTTCGACAAGTCAGCTTATGAAAAAGCTCAGTCCCAAATGGGCAGGTCCCTTTAAAATAGTTGCAAAACATTCTCCCGTTGTCTACGAGTTAGAAGATGCTAAATCAGGACAAAATGTAGGGAAAGTCAACCTAGAGCATCTGAAACTCTACTGGACTAATGTAGCTGTCTTCGACAATGCCGAAAATGCCCCCACTTCACAATCGAACGTTGCAGATAATCCTGAGTCTAGTCCCGCAACGAACGGTGGTACCACGGACCACCATCCTACGGCGACTTCCTCAACTACTTCATCTGAATCATCATCTTCTACTTCACCGTCACCGCCTCAGGACGGTCAGGAAGTCGATCATTCCTGCTATTCCAGATGTCCCTCATACGTCGACATCAATTACTCTAGATGATCAAGCAGCGGATCAACAGATCCCTCCTGCTATTCCAGATGATTCACATCAACCAACGGACTCTGAAAGTGAACCGGCATGGCCCTTTTTGAAGACCCTCCTCTCATACTCCATACCTATCACAATATGCGAGCTTTCCAGCTCAATCATCCTTCTACTGATAGTCCGCCTTCTGCGGCAGGGGAGGCTTCCCCGTCTGATCATGAAAAATCAGTCGCGGAACCAGAGCTACACAAGTCAACTTCCAGTTTTACAGAAGAAATTCTAACGCCGGAACACAAATCAACATCTTCTGAACAATCAATATCGGAACCGGCGTTACATCATTCACCTTCTTCTGGCTTTTCGGAAGAAATAGTACCTCATGAACAGATTCCTCAATCGCAATCCCAATCGCTGCGTGCGTCTGACAGTTCATCGACCACGTTATCAGAGTCTATGAGAACTCCTAGATTAAACAGGGCTACCTTACCCGATAGTTATTTAGAACCTTTTCTATGGGATGGCGACGAGAGGTGTGTGAGAGGGCAACGGTTATGCCGGGAGGAAACGAGGTCGATATCTATTACCGACCTCCCGACAATAAACGATTAAGGTCTCCTTATGAGGTCCAAGTTTTCCTCCAAAATAATAAGATCTCGAACCTAACAAGGGAACATTTTTGCTTTTCCCGAGAGCCAATCTCTATTTTCCCATGGGAGTTTATCTCCCAAGCTAATAAGAGACCTTATTAATTAAATATCTTTATAGATGGCAGAAGCTTCTTTTCGTGCCCCTTGGCTATTTGATATGCCGAAAGGAATTCAAAGTCTTCCTACTCCACCGAGAAGGCAACCAAGTCTTACGGAAAAAACCCTTTCCGTATTAGAACGATTCTGTCCGGGAGATAATCGAAACGTACTCCAATGTGCCAATTGTGAGGAGAAAGGGCACGAGGCCAGAGATTATTACATGCCCAACCGTTTTCAAAATTCAAAGGCCACTT
This sequence comes from Phalangium opilio, assembly GCA_019434445.1. Classification (NCBI taxonomy): domain Eukaryota; kingdom Metazoa; phylum Arthropoda; class Arachnida; order Opiliones; family Phalangiidae; genus Phalangium; species Phalangium opilio. Next base: position 21,221 of record JAEQBA010005099.1, on the reverse strand, counting down.
GTTACAAGTGTTATACAAAGGGGCACTTGGCCAAAGATTGTCCTTTCGATGAAGATGATGAAAGAGAAGAACCACTAGTTTTACACGTCCTTCCAGAGGAAAGGGGAGAGTCAATGGATTCGTCAAAGAATAAATATTCCGGGTCAGACCCTTCGACCGATCAAGAACCTGCCCCTTCAGTTGGCACGGGTTTCGACCAGTACTCCTTAACGCCTTACCTACTCCATCCTTCACGACGACAAATTCCAGCCAACCCGATAACCTCTTTTCATAAACTACGCGCCCTTGAGTCGTTGGAACAGGATTCTTCCGAGAAAAAAATAGCATTAACCAATATTCCTGCCGAAGCCGTCCAGAAAACCAAAACCTAAACAGCTTATAGTAATGGAGGAGCTCAGTGAGGAAGAATCCTTATATTGGGAAAAATTTGGAACTATGGGCTGGGTCCCTCGAGCTAGGTTTATAAGGAAAGTAATGCAATCTAATATAGCAGATTCAAAGCATCCCTTCATATGGAGCGATCTTCAATGCAAGAGGTGCAAGCGTTACGGCCAACATTCAGTTTCCGATTGCCCTGGAAAACGAAGCAAAGCCGCTTTAGAAAGAAGGGAAGCTCGTCGTCAATCCCGATTGGAAAACAAACGAAAGGAAATTGCTCCAGAATAAAATGATAATTGTGATATTGAAAAAAAACCCTGCCAATAATTTCGGGGTCCTCGGGGTACCCCCTATTTCTTTCACATGTCTTTTATATAAAAACAGTTCCTAAAGAGGGGGGATGTAACATGGCTGCCAGATTCCAGGAGTTTCTATTCCTTGGATCTGGCAGGGTATTATGCCTCCATGTTGCATGCTCCTCCTCCCTACTTTACTTTAGTGCTTTTTTCGATAATCTCAACACAGAAGTCAGTCGTTTCTCAAAGAGAACTGTTTTGATTTTATGTGTCAGACAAAAACCGTAAAGTGTACGGGTTAAGTCGGGTTTATCCCTTTATCTATTAATAAAAAGTTTTCTTCTTTTTTTGGATTCAAAACGTAAGTTGTCTTAAATTCTTTTTATGGCCCTCGGGAGAATCTCCCTGTTAAGTTAATAGCTATAGAGGGTTACACTATATTGGGTAACGTACAAGTGAATTATAACTTTAAATTGTGGTAAATGGTAGACCCTAAGAGTGGGCTACCATAAATTCATTTTGGCGGAAGCAGGGTATTTTCTTTGCTAAAACCCGTAGTCAAACAAGAGCATTTCAACTTTTGGATCCATTGGATCAGTTAGCTATCATCTTAAATCAAATGAGGGAGCCGCTAGAAGCTGACCGTTTGGCCAACAGAGAGATGATAGAAATGTTAGCAACGGCATTAGCGCTGAGGGGAGGAGATAGAAATGATTTCTTTAGCATCAAGGAGAATCCATTACCAAAATTTGGGGGTAAAAGGGGTGAAGACCCTTTATTATTTTACACGAGGCTGAGAAATGCCTTAGAGCTAGAAAGGCTACGGATGCCCAAGTTGTGGAATCCCATAGATGGAGGGTCGACTATCACGCGCGCACCGGACGCCTTTTTAGGCCTTCTTATAGTAAATTCCTTCTTGGTTTAACAAAGAAAGGTGCCGCAAGTTACTAAAATAAACCAAACTCACGGTTCATGATTTAGATTCATCATGTATCCCGCCTTCACGCAGTAAGCCAGTTGATTTCTGCGAAGATAAAACGCGTGGAATATGAGTAAGGACTCTTATTCCACGCGTTTTATAAGACATGTATGGCCGATTTATAATCTGCATAAGCGGTGGCCCCACCTACTTGGCAGATGACTTTTTCAAGAACCTAAGGATTAACCGAATTAACATACGCGCAAGCGCATATTTTGACAATTTGAACTGTTGATTCTCAATGTTTCAGAAGAATAATTATCCTTATATCTGCGGGTCACAAGTTCTTTGGTCCAACGATGGCTTCCATCTCCATAAGCGCATTTTTAAATATTTTCGACATGTTTTGCTGACGATCAGAATCACTTAAAATTAAGTTGCACTACAAAATTTAAAATAGATATCCCCGAGGCCCGGCCGTTCGCGCCAGAATTATCTTTGCGTTCTACCTTATTGCTTTCTAGAAGTTTCTTCACGTGATTGTCACGATTTGAATGGTCAAAATGTCGTTTGATTGAGTCTTATGGTCCAACGATGGCTTCAATCTCCATAAGCGGATTTTTAAATATATTCGATTTGTTAAGGATTACAATCACAATCAGTCACTTAAAATTAAGTTGAACTTCAAACTATTGACACTTATTTTATGATAAGTTCAAACTTAAAATACAGTTCCCCGAGGCCCGGCCGACGCGGCCGTTCGCGATAGAATTATCTTTGTGTTCTACCTTATTCTTTCTAGAAGTTTCTTCACGTGATTGTCACGATTTGAATGGTTAAAACAACTTTTCTTTTGATTGGTTATTATAATTTTGGCTCCAGCTAAGGCAGCTATGTTATGCGACGTCACTGACGTGTTTAAACTTTTGAAGCCCCGTAGTTTTGGATCAGCTGCGGGGGCAAACTCAGCGACGCCATATTGGGCTGGAAAGCTACCGATTTGGCTTCTATAAAATATGGGCTGGAAAACAAAAGGGTTACCCGGTAATTAGGCTTCTACTCTTCCAAATTCACTATTAATTGTTAGTTTATTTCGAGTTTTTTACGAGATTTCTGAAAACAATTAAGAGTTTACACATATTAGATCATAGAACGAGGGGCATTTTCCAATATAATTATAATTTATATCTCTGTTTCAAAAAAAAACAAATATTTTCATTATTTTAGATATAAATTCATGTCCCTGACATTTATGGGCTATATTTCAAATGGTTGCCTTTTCAATGCATAGATGGGTGGGGACTAGCACCTATTCCACGCCTACTGACAGTAATCTATAATATAAGGTTTTATTAAAGCGGAGGAAATACAATTCAGTGTTGAAGAATCCATAACATTAAGGGGCTATATCAATGGATTCCCATTTTAAAGCATTTTCTGCTAAACGTCATTAACCTTCGTATTAGTTGATATAAAAGAGAAACTGTGTAGTGAAACTACATCAACAAGAGAGAACTTGCAAAGTCCCCAGAAAAGCTTTTGTTTCCAGGTTTTTCCTTCAATGAAAAGCCCGGATTTGAGCCCGATACTCTTTTGCTAAGAGGTAAAAGCGATAACGACGCAACTTTTAAAATTCGGATTAACTGATTATTATTAAAAAATAGTAATTGTTCATTAAAGCCATGGACATCTTTTTCTGCTAACATAATACTTCACTGTTTTGCTTCTGCGGTGTTATATGTAACCCAAAAAATATGCATAAAATAGCAGGTTTAAAATTTTTTATATCACTTACACTTTGTTTTTCAATTTCTTTCACACAACGATTTAGTGTAGTAGCGGTCATGTAATTTTCTTTCCTCAATTTTCCCGTCACTTCGGAAACCGAAGGTAGTTTATCGGCTTGTCGTTTTCTGTAGCTGCAAAAAAATAAAATAATATCAGCAAATTTAAGTAGCAATTAGTAAAAAAAGAGTGTAAAAACTTCACCAACACTTTCCTTTGTGGAAAATCCCCATTATTTCCAATAGATGACGTCACTTTACTAAATTATAGACGTTTTTATCAGTGTTAATAAATACGTTTTGGAATTCAGGTTTTATTGTGCGCAAATGAGAAGGCACAAAAGAATATTGGGTATTATGCCTGAATGCAACAAAATATTTTAAAACACAGTCCTACGATTAGCTTTGGAATTTAGGCAAATTGCAATCTGTATAGTAAATGTTTTATGTCTTGAACAATGGGGTGCAGGGACACTTCAAAATGATTGTCCATCCATTTCCAGCAGTATATAATTTAGAATAGTGGTGTCAACCGTTGGCAGTATAGAGGGTTGTCCACAAAGGAAAGTGTTGGTATGACGTTTTACACACTGTATTATTAAAAGCATTTTAACTATAAATTCGTTTTTAAGCTTCACTAAGCATTTTGAACGAAAATTCTTAAATTATTTCCATTACTTTTTATTTTAAGTCTTTCTTCTTTAGCTTCTGTTTTTTGAACTCTAACACATTGCATTACGTTAATTCACTGAACATTTTATGTCTCAAATTGAAATTTATTTACCGTAAATGGTAGGGAACAAAAGACTTACAAATAAGCTATTTCTGAAACCCTCAAGGTTTGCTGAGCATAGCACCATGAATCCTTGATGGATTTTCCTGATGTTTTAAAATATTTGGTATATTTTTTTAAGTGTTTATTTGTTTCCTCAAATCAAGGAAATGTATTTGTTGTTGTTGGAGGAAAAATTTCAACAACAAGCTTCCTTAACTCTTGGGTGTCACTGAAGTCGCTTCCGGTTCCGGATGGGTCAGGGTTGTTTGCTAATAAACCTGTTTGTTAGAATTGAATTTAAAAATTTAAATTTTTGAACAAATGTAATGTTATTTTTACATTCTTCACTGGAATCTGATGAAGATTGGGCTCCACTTAACGGGATTGTTCTGCCTTGCTGTCCGCTTCCGGTGGCCCCAACATTTACTTCTAAATTGACAGCATTAAAAACAGTAAGAACATAACTCGAAAACTACAACAATCTATATTACCATCGTAAACTTTAGCCCCGCAAATAAGTTCATTGAAAACATTGGCCATTTCTACAATACTGGCGTTTGAGTCTAGTCTGTAATTTCATTTGGCTGTTTCTTCAGGATGTGCCAACAACGCGGACAGCTTTTCTCTTTTTTCTTTCGGCATATGCTGTGCTGCTGATTGATACGCCTTTTTGCAGTCTGTTACGGTCATGCGATTAATGTTGAAATGTTCAAGAAAGCTGAAAATAAGAGTCGTTAAAATGCTTTTGATCAAATGTTAGAATTTAGCTCATATAAAGCTGGAAAGAAATCTTGAATTTAAGAAGTCGCAGAAAAATTGATGGCAGTATAATATATCTTTTGGCCCGCCTTTTCACTCAAGCTACTTTTACAAATAGAACTTCAACAAAGTTCACATACCGCGCAATTTCTTTTGCGCCATTATGGATAGGCGACCCTCTCGGTGAGACCAATAAAAAAGTCGGACTTTTCAGAACCTTTGATTTTTGGGCGTATGTGTTTGAAGTAACTATAATTAAAGGGATCGTAATTAAACTTAATTCTTCAAGAAGTAGTTAATACTTACTTATCCATAAGATTTTTTCTTCCATGTTAAGGACCTGTTTTGCGCATTTCGTACTTCCCGTTTTATGCTGAGAGAGTTAGGACGCCTGTATACCGAGCAAAGCTCGGTATACCGGCGTCAGTTGTGTGAGAGGGGGGATTTCATTACTTCCCCCTTTTTTGTCCCTCTCAACCTATTCCCCCTTTTTTATTGACAACAAAGGATGATTGTGTAGGCTTATAATAGTTTTGTAAGCTTAAGACCCTAATACGAAGTAGATGTATGAGTAGGTTTATAAGTTAAGACAATAATATAAATTAAAAAATTATTTATTTTCTTTAAAAGCATAGGTTCTAATAAAAAAGATATTTTTTCAATTTTCATTTTAAAATGCATTTGGTTTATTCTAAAATAATTCCTTCTGTCTTCGTAAGGAAGAAGATAAATTTTAACATTATTTTTAAATCTTACGTAAGTCATTAAGTTTTTCTTTGATATACAAAGCGTTAAGTTGTTTTCTAATGTAGAGTTCTAGGACTAGTCTTTCGAGATCTTTAGTTTTAACTTTAAAGGTATGATAAAGTTCTTCGGTGTTTTCCATGGGTTTTTCTGGTGTTTCTTCCTCGGTTTTAATGTCGTTATTTATATTTTTGGTGTATGTTTCTGTTTCATCAAAACTGAAGGGTATATTTTTTGTCGGGCGTCCTCTAATAAAGTTGCATTTGGGGAAATGTTTTAAATGTTCTTCATAGGGATTATCATCGGGTTTCCATGCTAATAATATTCCATCGCATTCGAAGCACTGTACTAGATCGTCGGTATGTAGGGAATAAAATCCCGCTCTGCTTAAAGTTTTATATAGTTTCCGTCTTGAGGCCAGGAGTTAAAAGTGCGATATCTCTGCAGCTCTGAGTTCATGATGAGGAATGAAAATGCTTATAGAAATATCCGATTTATATATCCTACTTTCCTACCCCCCTTTTTTACCTCCCCTATCACATTCCAAACATTCCTACCCCCCCACATTCCTTAATATATGAAATAAAAGAAAACAGTATTAAAAAAGGTGACACATTTATTTTTTAAAGATACAAAAGAAATTACAAAGAGTATTTTTTAACAAAAGGATTGAGTTATTCTTTACGGGCGCGTTTCAACATGTTGTCATTTTTCAAACCATCTCGTCCAAACTGCTTCATGAATGATTTGTGGCTCTTTCTTTTTGTTCTCTGTATTATATAAGCAATACAATATAGTCCGCATGTCGAACTTGACAAGTTTTGTAGTCTTCTTTTGTTAAACGACCATTTTCTAGAATTTCTTTTAACAAATTCTTTAATCGAGGGGAGAAAGTTCCCTAAAGCCAGTGAGTCAAAATAATAACCACGTCTATTGCCATCAAAGTAGACGCTGACCCAGTGAGATCCGTCTTTGTAGTGATTGTCTAAATTTTTTATAATGGAAACTTGTCAATTTCTTTGGGTAATAAATCACTTGGATAAACCCCCATGAAATGCGGAGTGAATCTTAGAAATCGTGTTATCTGTTCGGCATTCATTATATCTCTTAACAAACGATTGACACGTTTCTATTTTTATCTATTTGTAACAAAGCCTGGAATTCGGATAGTACGATGCAGCTTAGTGTAGTGGACGTAGGGTTTTCAAAACCCAATTCTAATCTTAACTGTCCCTGCTTCGTAGGACTCCAATGATCAGAATGACTCGCGCTACCGTCAGGTGTCAGGTCTAAACAGTATATGGCGTAGCCCGAGTCAAAGTCATCCTTAGAGATATTGTTCCCCTTGTCGTTGTAGTGACTGTTTGACCCCGAAAATAAAGTGTAGTAGCTTCGGACAAATTGTTTTTTACTGTAGTGGGGTTTTAAGGCTTTGGAGGGGTATTGTTCGGAATTGATGAATGCTGCTAGATGATTGACATTCCAATGTCCAAAGTCAAAGGGGTTACTATCCAACGTTCCATTGTAAGAGGTGCGTTTTACAATAGCAAAAATAAATAGGGGAAAGTGTCGGACTCTCTCCTTCGTCTGTGACATGCATTTGGAGGGGTGAATGCATACTCGCAAAATCTGTTTCATCCCCCTCGCCTATTCACCATGTACCTAAGATAATTTGTGATATTGCGCGTGAAGAAATAGTGCGGTTTTATTTTACATTAGTTGCTTTTGACTGAGGCTAACCGTGGCCACAATTTAATTTGATGATGTACATGATTGTATTAAATTAGTTTGCTAATATTGATGTTATTTACTAATATTAAAACCATTTAGCTTATAATGACAACCCAGGGCCCAAGTTTGAACGAAATTCTGAAGGATTTTACCCATGAGTTTTTTGAAATAAATAATATTTGCGGCATTTTTAATTTATTTTCGGCGTGCTAACGTTTTAAACAAATTTTAACCTCGTTCAAACGCGAAAATAACACTAAAGAAAATAGAACAGAGCGCCGAGGTCCGAGGTTGTGACTCTTCCTTGAGATACGCCTATGCCAAATTGTCCCGTTTGGTGGCGTACGAGCGTTATTTTCGGGAAGAATGACATCATCAACTTCAAATTTGATTGGCTAAACACCTCTCGCGCGCTCGAGCGTCTCGAAATGCATGTCAAGCTAAGGCAAAGGCAGGAAAATATGGCAGTCCGACACTTTCCCCTATTTATTTTTGACAATAGCGATTGTAACCCGTGAAGGCTGGGTACCTAGGTAGATGTTTCCGATTGATGTGTTTAAGATATTTGGCGCAATTGTGAATATTTTAGTTTCCGTTCTAGTGTAACTATATTGGGCGGCTTTAATGCTTAAAGCTTGTTCGTGAGCAAATAGAATTTTAGGAGCCAATTGAAGCTTTAAGACATATAATACGGCTTCAACGATTACGGGTTTATAACCATTGCCTGACGCGTTAAGTTTACCCATAAAACAAAAACTAGCTTTGCTTCTATGTAATTTTAATTTCATAGAAACGCCGTTTATCAGGTATCGGGGGATATTGAACATATCTACGTAAAGGCTGGAATACATTTCAATTTCCTCGGATAATGCTGCGAGTTTCTGGCGTTTAACAAAACCCATATTTTCTGTAAGCGAATCCATGCTTCCGCCTGTATCCTTGTAAAACAAGGAGGCACCCAAATGGGATTCTTTAGCTGCCGGACCGTATGACGTCAGGGCTGAAAGCAAAGCAGTGTACGCGTAGTTACTAGCAGCTGGTGTTGTTGCGCAGTCGCCCAACTCCAAATCGACACGCTCAAATTGACCATGCTGAAAATTATTTACGGGTCCAACTGCGTCTGTAGCTGTTAAAGCAGTTCCATCTTCATTTGCAATTTTAGTTCTGGTGTACAGCATTGTTAAGGCTGTATCCACGTATTCGTTACCGCTAGACGTTACTTCAAATTCGATAGGTTGGTCGCCTTTCAAAGATGTCAAAGGTTGATAAGGAACCCATTTGGAATTTTCGATGGCTTTTTGAAGGGGAGGGGGAGCGAAAATATCGAAACCCGTGCTGCAAGCTTCAGTCATTTTTAGGGAGAGAAAATATCACGAACCGTTTTGAATGAAAGTTTACGTTTATCTGATTTAAATTTGTTTGTGTTGTTTTGTTTTATAGATTTCTTTCTCTTTGGTGTTTTTTTCTTTTTAGCTAGTCTTTTCTTTGCAACCCCTCTACCGTATTGTTGTTGCACATCATCCAAAGTTTCGGTGAACCTTCTTTTAGCCGAAGTTTTCAGATCCTTTCCAGAGGCAACGTCGCTTATGATATTTGAAGATGTACCCAGAAACTGTTTACCAAGGAACTTTGCCCCTTTAATTAAGAAAGGTGATACGTATCTTCCGAAAGATTTCAAGAACGAGCCAATGCCTTCCCCGTTTTGGCCATGACCTTGTTGCCCTTGTTTCCCGACGTAAAAAGTCAGACCTGATCCTGACTGCGCTTGTTGGGTATAATAATCCGTGTAAACACATCTTTTGTTATCTAACGCGTTGGACTTGCGCATCTTAAATGAACTTTACAGTGCAACAGTCGAAACTGAAATAAAGCCGGTTCACCCATGTGGTCCTTTATATGGATGCCAACCTCGCTAATATAATGTTTTGACAGAGGGACGTAATGGGGTGAGACAAACGTAAGACACACGGTATCCCCGTGTTTCTTGTCTTCGATGGGTATAATACGTACACTGTTAGAAAAAAGGTGTTTCATGGGTGTTCGGAAATACCCTTTAGGTGTTTATATACTCTTTTTAGAGTGTTTTTAACTGAGATGGTGTTTTCTCCGTAAAAAGGAGCTAGTTGACTCTTTTAAGGTATTTTTTAAGGAAATGGTGATTCACTGGTACGTATAAACACCTTTAGATGTTAATTGACCCTTATCAATTTTTTTAAAAACGGAAATAGTGTTTTTAATATAAATCTGTTTGAATGGTGCGAATAAACACCTTTGGGCTTGACTTAACACTTTTTAGCTGATATGGGGTTCTTGATATGACCTTAGAGGGAAATCACCTATTAATTCTACCTGCATAGTGAAGCATTCTAAAAATATCCCAAAGATTTTAAAAATTGCTTCGGACTACCTTATACCAAATATTTGAAGGAATTCATACTTACAGGGGTAAATAACGAAAGGAGTTAGAGACGCTATCATCCGTGGTGTAGAATACAGTGGGACCTTGAAACGTCATAGAATTTGTAACTAACGTAGTGCCATCTTTGTAAATGTATTGCAAATAAGACCAGAACCTTAAAAGTTTTGCCTTAAAATCTCGCGCCGCAAGGTATTCTGGGTAATGTAAAATGACGGGTGTCGATGTTGTGAAGTCGTCTCATCAATCAACCTAACATAATTATTATATTCAATCGCGAGAAAACAGCGATTTAAAGAAGAAAGATAAGTCAACAATTTGCCATTTGTAGCCGGGGAAATCCTCAAAATGTGTTCAAACTTCTTTTGTCGTAAGTGCGCGGTTACAGAGTCGGTCCAGTGAGCCTAGGCTTAGTGATTTTTCCGAGTCATTGCCAGTGGGAACTGTGGGATCAGGATCATCGACTGTATCTGTGAGTGACTAAAGAAATTAAAACAACTAAAACTGTATTGAAGGATGCAAAAACGACATTTAATTCCATTTAATTATCGAATAAGGAATTTACCAACTTTAAAGTTACATGTTTCTAACCTTAATGAATAAACTTTACTCTAAGCCTAATTGTCACTCAGTCGTAAGCAGACGAACACTGGCAGACAAGAGAAAATGGATATCCCAGCATGACTTTCGAAACTTTGCTGCCACGCTATTGGTTGGAAAATATCATACTTATTTTGAATTATAGACGGCGCGACCGAGGCGTTTTCTCTTTTCTATGTCTACGTTTGAAAGTCCCACTGTATTCTACGCTACGGAAGCTAGCGTCTCTAACTCCTTTCGTTATTTACCCCTGATACTTATTATGATTTTTCAATCATTGGAAAATAATTCTCGAAGAGTTCAATATGCTGGAATTTCTTGGAATTAGAGTAATTCATAAAAAATACTTTAATTTCCCCTTGACACAGGTTTTTATCTCTCCGAGTGACGATGACGTCACGGAGAGGTATTACACTGGACGTATCTGTGTGTCTGAGATGAAACAGAACTTTATAGCTACACAACTACTAAAAGAATCGTAATGCCGAAAAATATTTAAAATATTTCCATTTAATATTCTGCAGAAAGAAATTATTATCGTTTTGTAAGATATCTTTTCATCCTTCTCGCTTTATATTAACTTTGATATGCGTGTAGCGTTTCGATTCAGATGCAATCTTCATTACTCGTTCTATATAAACTCTCTTTTTTGTCATTCCAAAGAAAGAAGTTTATCTTAAATAATTAAATAAGCGAGTCGGGGGTATATAAGTAATATGAATTATTTTAATTGTCAGTATTTTACATTAATTATAGTTAGGTCGGTTTAAGAAATTTAATTCCCAAAATAATTTTAAACATAGCTATCTATAAAGTTATATTTCTAGGAAACACCTATATCAGAACTTTTGTAAATTTTGGGTATATAAGGTGATTGATTCACACTAAGAGATAAGAAATGCGCAATTGCGTGAATCTTTGGTGGAAGCTCTGCCATTAGGAGGCTAGACGTTTCTCATGTCTCACGTGTGGACGTGTGGCGTATGTGGTGTACACGAAAGACTAGTGCATGGTGTTGTTATTAGAAACCATTAAATACCGGTTAGCATTGGGTGAAACAATTGGTTGTTAGACAGCAGATGAAGGTGTAACGGATAGTTAATGATTGACGTTAAATAAGATGGATATAGCAACGAAGTAACATTTTCCGAATTTCTTTATACTGCGAACGCGTTCCGGAAATTACGAACACGTTTGCTTCGATTTGCCAACTGCGAACGCGGCGACAGACAGACACACAGACACGTCCAGTCACTTGGAGAGAGGTAAAAATTCTACTTCATTACTCTATCGCGACACTTGTTTTTCTAATGGTATATACCACACGCTAATCTGTACTTATTGTCTTCTGACAACGCCATCATATAGTCTTCTGTGTATAACACATACACGCCAATCTGAAACATTGGCTTCTACTCCATTATCATCGTTGGGATTAAGATGTACGCGCGATCGGCTTAAGTTACGAGAAACGACTAGCCTCCCAATGGCAGGGCTTCGACCAAAGGTTCACGCAATAGCGCTTATTCCTACCATTTGTCAATCAATCGCCTTATATAGCCTAAATTTCCAAAATTTGTGAAAACGGTTTACGCTAGAAGTCAAACGTCAACAATAGCTATATTTAAAATCATTTTAAGAATAACGCTTCTTTAAACCACTTAACTAGAATTAAGGTAAAATACCGACGATTAAAAAAATTAATATCATTTATATTTATTTAATCACTTAAGATAATCTTCTTTCTTCGGAACGACACAAGTGAAAGTTTATACAGAACGAGTAATGAAGATTGCATCTGAATCGAAACACTATACGCATATCAAAGTTAATATGAAGCGAGTAAAATAAAATTATCTCTTACAAAACCATAACATTTCTTATTGTAGAATATTAAATGAAAGCATTTAGCATGTTTCGGCATTACGATTCTTTTTGTAGTTTTGTAGCTAAAAAGCTCTGTTTCATTTCAATATTCCAAGAACATCTTTTATATTAATATTTCAAATTCGGTGTTTACTTTTTAATTCAGCTTTACTACATTTATATACAGTGTAAACGTGAAATTATACTTTCCTAGTTACACTGAATGCTACTTCTAAAGATTTTGGTAAACGTTGTTCGGTTTGGTTCCATGAATTCGTGTGTCTTTGAGGAGGTCTTGACGGTTCACAGTGAGCCGAAAAATTAAATACACTTTTGAATGATATAAATCAGGTCCTTCAATAGAACTATTGAGGATATACAGTAAAGGTTAAACGTAACCACTTCGCACGCGTATCAATTCTTACACGGTTTAATAAGGCTTACAGCAGAAAAAACGTTTACCCTTAATCCACTGGATTTGAGTAGCTATTTTGAAAGGCTAATCTATGGTAACTCATGTGTTTTGAAAAACAATTATTTCAAAAACCACGTTTTAAGAAATTAAGAGTCTATAGACACCTTTCTGGTATAATTATAAACCTCTATTAAGGGTGATGTTTTAAACCTAACAGGAATTAAAAAGCACCAACGTCAATGGAATTTAAAAACACCAAATTTGTCTCAAAAAGACCTTTTTTTAAATGGTTTATTAACACTTTTTCTGGTATTAATATACACCTTTATTCTAAGTGATTAAAACACCTAACAGGATTTAAAAAGCACCTTCAGAGAAGGTATTATTTCGCACCGTTTTGAAAGGTGCGTATTGACATCCTCTCGAATGGTGCTTTTAAACACCAATAGAGGTGCTACTGGGGATGCATTAGGAAACACCTCTAAAGGTGTCAAACAGTTCCATTTTTTTTAACAGTGTAAGAGGGGGCGTGGGTGTTACCGACAATTTGTCCTTCGACCAGATCGCAATAAATATATAATTGAGATGGTACGTGGTAGTTTAACCTGGCTGGTCTATCGCTCAACCCTTGTATATTGAGAGGGTTTCTGTACCCCAAAATAACAATGGAGCACCCTCTAATATGTACGGACGAGAAATAGTTCTTAACATCACCGACGATCCTATTGGAAGTATATGTATCATTACGGGCAATGTGTTACGCGAGTACCGAGCTACAGATTACGTACAAATAACATTAAGAAGTCTTGGAATAGACTGTCGCTCAGAATTGGAATTACCCTTTAAAAGATTAGATCAAGTGGATCCCACCATTCTATTTGACCAACTTAGCGAGATGCTCTACGATGACGAGATAGATAAGTTTTTTCTGGGGCCTATAAAAATGATTTTTAGTATCGTAAGACTACCGGAGGGTGAAGGTCGACCATAAACACGTGGAATTAAGCCTTTTAATCTGTTCTGCCGTGATAGAAGAGGTATAACTCGCATAATTAATTCTGATAACATCTGTCTAGCCAGATCCCTCTGCGTAGCTATTGCTCATCGTAACTACATAGACGATACAACAGGAAACAAGACTCTAAAAACTCGATATGAGACTATATCGCGAATAGGTGCAAGGACTACACTACAGAAAGCTGAAGCTTTAAACCTGTGTCATAAGGCGGGCGTAGTCGTAAGCCAATGTGGTACGGCGGAGTCATTTGAAAAATTCAAGGTTTATTTGAATCAATACTCGATTTTTGTTTATAGATTCGAAAACAGTATACCCATTTTAATACTCGGAGAGAACGACCCTACTGATGTTAGACCACGACTGTTTTTATTGAATGAAAATAACCATTACAACGTAATTACCAAATTAAGACCCCTTTTCAACCATGATAGTTTTTGCGAGAAATGTCTCATGCCTTATTGGCGAAGACAATCGCATAAATGTAACGACTTTTGTTTTCGTTGTATGAGACCCACTATCTGCCAAGGTCCAGAGAAAACCTGTGGGGATTGTTCACGAAAATTTCTAGGCAATGACTGTTATCAAAGCCATCAGGCTAACTCGGGAGATAAAAAACCTCTCTGCCAGCGACTCTATCATTGCAAAGAGTGTTTAAAAATTATCGATTTTTCACGAAGATCGGAGAAGCATACGTGTGGTGAGATTTATTGTCAGGTGTGTAAAAAATATCAACCTAGCAATCATTTGTGCTATATACAAGTTATTAAAGACAAGGCACCCACCATCACCGTTTCTAAAAAGCCCCGATCTAGTCAACCAAACCTTATGTACGTGTTTTTTGACGTAGAATGCATTCAGACAAAAATAAGTCAAGAAAGTTAGGCGCCTATGAACATCAGGCAATTTTGTGTGTTAGCATAACCATTTGCGAATATTGTATAGACGAGACATCCCTAGACTTTAGTTGCAGCATGTGCGGGCAATTCGAACCTTGTAAACAACATTTCTCGGGTGGTAATCCTATATCCGTCTCACTTTGGCAGTAATTATGATAATCAATTATTGATCAGGGAAATTATTAACAGGGACGAGAAATTTGTCCCATCTTTAAAAATCAATGGTACCCGCATTTTAGAAATGAAATTATTTAACTTATTATTTCTGGATTCCTATAATTTCATTCCTGTAGCTTTAGCAAAATTCCCAGCTACTTTCGGTATACCCAATGCTGCCAAGGGTTATTTCCCCCATTTTTTATTTAATACCGTGAACCATCAATTCGATATTAACAGACAGCAAGAGACTAATTACGTTTTGGAAAACACTCTACCCCCTACCGAGGCTTACGGAAGCCAATATTTCACAAAGAAAAACTTGGATATTTGTTTAAAATGGCATAGCACCGAGGATGCTAAAGGAAGGGGTTTCAACTTCATGAACGAACTTTATTACTATTGCGAGAATGATACCGTTTTACTATTCTTAGGATGTATAACATTTCGAACTCTTCTACTTAAAGTCACGGGGATTGATCCATTCAACTGTGGAGCAGTCACGCTTCCACGTGTCTGTTCTTTTGTATTTCGCCGAAATTATCTTAAGCCCAATACTATAGGAATCATACCATCCAACTGCTATAGACTCAGTGAAAATCAATCAATAGGTGCTATAGAATGGCTAGAATGGACCGCACACAAGAGAAATATACCGATACAATCGTCATTTAGAGCTAAAGAAACCCGAATCCAAAAAATCAAAGTTGATGGTTTTTGCGAAATTAGCAACGAAATCTTTGAGTACTGGGGATGTTTCTGCCATGGATGTAAAAGGCATTTTCCTATAAATAGAAACAGGCCTTTGCATGGCGACCCTGCCCAGACTTTGAATATGCGTTATATTAGAAGTATGAACTTATTAACAAAGTTAGAATCCCTTAGTTACAAAGTAAATGTTAAATGGGAGTGTGACTGGGCAAAGGAAAAAGCCGATAAATCAGTAATTAACCAATTTTTGAAGCTTAATGATATTAGGCCCAAAACAGCAACCAGATTAAACCCTCGTGACGCGTTCTTTGGTGGACGTTGTTGCGCAACGAAACTATACCATAAAACGTCGGGGTCTGAACGCATTCATTACGTTAACTTCACTAGTTTATACCCTTTCGTGAACAAAACAGCAAAGATACCTATTGGTCACCCTGACATAATATTGGATAACTTCCCAGACATATTTTCATTTGAGGGCCTCCTCAAGTGTGACGTACTACCGGCTCAAGATCTAATACATCCTGTTTTACCCACTCGTATTAACGGGAAGCTAACCGTCCCTTTATGCTATACATGCTGCAAAACTCAATTCCAGGGCGACTGTGATCATGACCCAGAGCAAAGGGAATTACGTGGTACCTGGGTGGTTGATGAGCTAAGGTATGCTGTCCAGAGGGGCTATAAGATAACCCGGATGTATGAGGCCTGGTCATACAAGGTAACCCACTACAACTCCGAAACAAAACAGGGTGGATTATTTTTGGAATATAAAACATTGGCTAGTGGTTTCCCTGCCGATTGCGTTACTCAAGCAGATAAAGAAAATTATATTAAAAATTTCTAAGAGGTGGAAGGGGTAGATCTGGACATTGCAAAAATAGAGAAGAACGAAGAGTTGAGATGTCTTAGCAAACTTATGCTAAATTCTTTTTGGGGCAAATTCGGGCAGAAAACCACCCATATTTCTACCGAAATTATCAAAGAGTCTCGGAAACTGTATGAGTTAATACTAAACCCCGACATAGAGGTTAAAGGTCTACTAACTATTAATGATACAACAGTTCTAGTGAAATACGAATATATCCGCGAAAACGAGATCATTCATAAACACACGAATGTAGTTATTGCATGCTACACTACCACAATGGCACGCCTACATTTACTAAAACACCTTGAAATGGTCGGTGACCTTTGCCTCTACATGGATACGGACAGCCTAGTGTATCTCTCACCAGATGGCAGTCATTTGTTACCCACTGGTGACTATCTAGGGGAATTAAAGAACGAACTAGAACCGTACGGTCTTAACGCTTATATTTGCGAATGGGGAAGTGGAGGGCCAAAAAATTACTCAATGGACATTTTAGATCCTAAAGCAGGGGAAAAACCAATATCATAAAGGTTAAAGGTTTTTATTTGAATTCATCAACGGATGAACATGTAAATTTTGATATAATGAAGAAACTTTTAGGCGTAGATAATGATGGTCGTCCTAAAATTAATTCTGTTCAAGTCCCTATTGGCCCGCAAATACGTCGCCTTCCCAATCATACACTTATAAATATCAATCAAACTAAAACATACCAAGTAGTTATGGATAAAGTCACAGTTTTACCCCACTATAGAACTACAGCTTACGGCTATCGTAAATAACTTTTTCTTCCATATTTTTTGTTATAAATGACGTTTTTTAATATTTTAAACATGCATTATAATCTGTTTTGTTGATTATTCTTGTATTATTTGTTTTCCAATTTAAATTTTTAATAATAAATAAATTTTCTCTTTATAAAATGAATAAATAATTTTTTACATTATATTATGGTCTTAAGCTTAAAAACTATTATAAGCCTACACAATCATCCTTTGTTGTTAATAAAAAAGGGGGAATAGGTTGAGAGGGACAAAAAAGGGGGAAGTAATGAAACCCCCTTCACACAACTGACGCCGGTATACCGAGCAACTCTCTATGCTGTTTTATTCTTACTACAAACATTGTCGAGCAATCCGACATTTGACCACTCAAATACTCATTAAATCGCAAATTTGTGCACGCACCCGCTCTTTGTCTCTTGAGTAACGACAGTCTAAATATAATATAGCTCCAAAAACAATCGCCAATTAATATATTAAAATAATTATGATTCTGCATTTTTTGGTTGTTCAACCTGCTCATACTACCGAATCACTATGCAAAAGTTTTCTTGATTAAATTTTTTTTAAACTATCAACGGCTTCAGAAATGTTTTTTTGAATATCCACCCCCTGGAAGGGCTCTAGAATACTAGCAATTTTTAAGGGGACGGTGCCCAGCACCATAGTGTTAAACTCTTTATTAACTAGTTCTCTGACAATTTTTTTGCAATTGGTTTTGTCCAGGATCCAATTACTTTGTTGTTTCAATGATCAAGGTAGTCGTAAAATTCCCGATCTAAAAAGATTGAAAAGCGAATTTATTTGTTAACTGTTAACGAAAAGGTCAAGTAATATCTGAATTTACTTTGTGTGCTTATTCAAATTCAAACACCAGAGCTGTTGATATAAAGGTTTTTTAAAAAGGTGTGGTGGATTTCGTAAAAATCATTAAAATTTCTTTCATAAAAGTCCATTTTAAAAAATCATAAAAACTTTTAGTAAAAATCATAAAACCATTTTGTAAAAATCATTAAAATTTCATAAATCGCTTTTTTATTGTTCATTTCTATTTTATTTAATGATATAAATTTTGTCTATATTCCAATTTTTTAATTTATACGGGGGGTGGGGGTGGACTAGCAATCCGTAACTGGTGTGCAGTTTTATAATACTTTACCCCAATCCTATTTAATAATTCAACATTTAACATGTTCTTAAATGTAATGTGTTTCTAATAATTATTTAGAAACCTTCAATATCTTCGATATTCAACACCAAAATTTGAGTAGAAATGTCATGTTTTGTGATATCATTAAGCTTACTTAACGCTTATAGGAAATCCATCATGAACGTCATACGTCATTTACTAATTTCCAAGCCACGTGTTTTTACTGCCGTTAAAATTCTATTTAAAATAAAATTTAATTTACTTGGTACGATTCCGTGTGGTGGCACTGAGTATAAAACTGGGAACGAGCCCTTTTGAATAGAACTTGTAAGTTGTCAACATCTATAAGGAAAACACGTTAGAAGTCCAATAAACATTTTAATGACTGGGGAACTTCATTGCTTTATGAATAATCGTCTCAACTCCGTACAAATAATGGAATCATGGTTGGTTTTTTGGTGTTTTTGTTTATTTTTGGTTTTTAGTTTTCTTTGTTTCTTTTTTATGTTTTATTCCTGAATTTATTTAATAAGACTTAATCTCAAACCTTTTCCTTTGACTGTTCTATTTTAAGCGCACCCTATTTAACGCACTTAACGGAAATAAAAATCACTAAACTTGATAACTTCACAACTGCAAAGAGGGCAATTACATTTAATGTGTGTGTCATTTTCCAGGTTCAATCTAATAGTAGAAATAATAATTATATCTTTACAACTTTGGCAATACGAAGCGTGACTGCAATGAAATGCAATTGTACTAATATTAAATTCATAGCATGCTGTGCACAAAAACTTTATCGACTCTGTTTGCCTTGTATCACTTATTTGCGGTGGATCACAAGCTGCCTGACCCTACATAGTTTGACTACATAATTCGGGTTCGTAATTAGGAATATCTATTATATCCAGTGCTTGAACTGCCCTTCCAACATTTCCCTGGACTTGACCACTACCTACCGCCCCTTTCCCGCCAAATTTTTGACTTTTATCAACCTGCTCTTGACCTACAACTCCACCTCCTTCCACGGGTACGACTTGAACTTCATTTTCCTGAACTTGTCCTAATCAATGAGATATAATGTAATATACTATATTAAACCTAGGGCCACAACGTCGAATCTCGAACTCCTAAGTTTTTTAAAGAAAGGGAACTTTATCAATTAGCGACACCTATTCATCCCTTAAAGTACTGTTTTATTGCTGTCTGCTATGGGCTTGTCATTAATATGTGTAGGTAAGCTGTCAAAAATACTTTTTAGGGTGTTAATTGAAATCAAAATACGCAAATTTAATGATTATTATTATTTTAATAAAACTACTTCTGTAGTTATAAATAAACTGTAAAATAAAACATTGGCCCTGAAACAAAATCAATTTGGTAAGTTTCTTTCTACTTGATTCTCTCTTCATTTTTTCTTTCAAATTCTTGGCGATTTTCTTCATTCTGATATCTATGTAGGTTTGAATTTTCTTGATACAAGGAAGTTTAGGTGGTGGTTACATACTAACTCCTGATCAAACAAATGTCCATTCAGGTTTGGAAAGACACGAGTTTCTGACAAAATTTTAAATTTTCAGTGTAATTTTCCTGGATGAACTACCTTGCTTCTCAAAGTCTTGGCTTCTGATACATTTTTCTGTAGTTTCCAGGATTTTACTACACTTTTGGATGGATAAATTAAACCTTAAAGATTGCGAAGAACAATCAAGCCCCTTGAATTCAAGCTTTAATCATGGAAACTGCAATTCCTCTCTTCTGGGGTTTCTTCAAGTGCAGCCTTGTATTGTTCACACTTTAGGTATCTGCAAAGCTTCCTCACAACAAAGCCTCTAACAAAGTGTATGATGTTATCTCTTAAAAGGTTAGATCCGTCAAAATAAAAATCCAGCTCTGCGATTCTTCTATAGTTGTTTGTAAGTTCTCGTTACTACTTGTATCGAAGAAATTTTTTTGACATCTCACAAAGATGAGGAACTGCCGTATCATCGCAAACAATTACATTAGCTGTTTGGCGAAATGTTAAGCAGGGTGCTTAAGCGGGAGAACGGAGAGGTAGAACTTTTAAACCCGACTGAATAAGTCTAAAAGCCTTTAATTAGTTTTAGGCAATTAATTAGGTCAAATGTGGTTCAGACTAGGTGCTTATTTCTTTCCGCAAGAATGTACGCAGAGACGAGATGAAATAAAACTAGAGCTCGGCATTATCTATCCATTATCCACAAATTGGTGGATAACCGATTATTTATAAACATATTGTGGATTATAATACGATTTAACATGTAAGTTCTGTGGATAATTTTCGAGTTTGGATAAAGATAAAAAACGTGGATAATGGATAGATAATGCCGAGCTCTAAATAAAACAAACTAAGTTAACTTAATTATTAAGGTAAAAAAATACTTATTCGATTTACATTTTTCATAGTGAATGTTTCCCACAGGTGGGACAGAGAGGGACAGAGAGATAATTTAGAACCCCTCGAGTCAAGGTACAGTAAAGAGACTGAAAAGTGAAAGTCAGGTTCTTCGTGGGTGAATTTTTGAAATACAGAGCTCATCCTTATTGGTCAGTAATGCCCAGCAGCCCCAGCTAAAGTTTTAAAACTCCGTATAAAGAGAACTGAGGCTACTACGGTAAAAATATTGGTTTTGGTCGGCCGTATTTCGAGAGGGTGATGTTATGTGTCGTCTGCTACAATTAGACGACTAGTTAAGGCTTACAAACGTGTTTACGAATTGCTTCTTGTTAGTTTTTAAATATAAAAACATTCAGTACGTTGTACGGTTAATATCTTTAATTTTTAATATTTATATTGATACATTAATATAGAAGACTTACCTTGAATTTATTAAAAGTTAAGATTCATAAAACAAGTTACAAGTAATATTTACTTGTTTAAGGTAAGTCAGCCTTTTCATAACAATATGCCATGGGCCACTATGTTCGTT